>CBVK0100020237.1:0-40782 GCA_900067695.1 Picea abies
ACTTCAAGTCACAGACATTATGCAAGGGATTTTCCACTTCCACCAGTGACGCGTATGTACTGTCATGCAGTATACCATGACACAAAAGACTACCAACACTCTTGGGAAAGATCTAGGAAAAAATGAACCAGAACAACTAAAATGTTCAGTGGATTTATGCAGAAGCCAGGGATGATGGGAGAAACATCAATATAGTCATGCAAGGAGGAACTAAGACAAGAACCGATGTAGAAAAACAAGATCCAGCTCAACACCAATGGGTTAAGAGGAAGACTGAGCCACAGAAGCAGTTTGACGTGCGAAAAGAAAAGGAAACATTTAAGGATGCCAGACAAGATTTTCTCAAGAAGAATTCTGCATCTACATCAGCCGCGCAGAAAACTCAGAACCCACCAATGTATGAAATTCCATCCTCGATGGACCATACTAGTGAAGGACAATCTTCAGAGAAAGTAAGTTCCATAAAGAATTTTCTACAATCTTGTGTTAAGTTATTGAATGATAGATCATCTGTTAAGGTCTTACAAAATCTGCTAGAAAGATGCAACATAGAGGTAGAAGGGAAATTAGAGCGGAAAACAGTCAATCATCTCCATACAAGAAGAAGGACAAGTAGAGAATTCAAACTAAATGCTAATATTGGGGATTTCAACATGGGAGATATTATATTGGACTTAGGCTCTGAAGTAAATGTCTTACCTAAGAAGACATGGCAGTGTATGGGAGAACCCACACTAGGCTATTCACTTATCCAGTTGAAACTAGAAAATCAACACAGAGTGTTACCAATTGGAAGGCTTAAAGGTGTGACAGTAGATTTGGATGGAGTGCACACTAAGGCAGATTTTGAAGTGATAGAGATAGTAGATGGCAAAACACCTTACCCAACATTGCTTGGATTGGATGGGAATTTTATAACCAAGCTATAATCAACCTGAAGATAATAAAAATGACCTTTGAATTAGGCCAATATAGAGTCATTGCACCATTGGATCCTTTAGAAGGAGAAAGATTTGTAGAGGCCACTTGTTTGGATCTGGAAGAAATAAACCAGTTGTACAGAACCACCACGTGAGAAGAGGATTATGTTAACCCAACTACAGATGGAGTACTCAGCTGGAGAAGCAGTACATCATGTGCTTCTGACTCAAACACGGATTTGGAGAATTGGAAACAACGATTACATGAAGTTTCCATAAGGAGGTGCGCAAGAATAGACCGCGCAATAAGATGGGTTGGTACAAAGATAAGAGAACCTCCCATTTTTCATGGGCTAAATGACTTAGAGGAATTTTTGACAAGATATGAAGAGGAAGTGTTAGGAAATCATAGGCTCTTAGCCCTAGATATTTCACTCAAGGAAACACCTGCAAGATGGTGGGGTGCACACAAAGAAACAATTCAGGACTAGTATCAATGTAAATGACTACTTCGCATTAGATTTGGCACAAAACAAGGGAGCAATAAAATGAAAAGGTATGATTGAAAAGGAACACCGGTGGAACAATTGGAGAAGTACAGAACCACCACTTGTTTGGATCTAGAAGAAATAAACTGGTTGTACAGAACCACCACGTGAGAAGAGGATTATGTTAACCCAACTACAGATGGAGTACTCAACTGGAGAAGCATTACATCATGTGCTTCTGACTCAGACACAGGTTTGGAGAATTGGCAACAATGATTACATGAAGTTTCCATAAGGAGGTGTGTAAGAATAGACCGCGCAATAAGATGGGTTGGTACAGAGATAAGAGAACCTCCCATTTTTCATGGGCTAAATGACTTAGAGGAATTTTTGACAAGATATGAAGAGGATGTGTTAGGAAATCATAGGCTCTTAGCCCTAGATATTGCACTCAAGGAAACACCTGCAAGATGGCGGGGTGCACACAAAGAAACAATTCAGGACTAGTATCAATGTAAACGACTACTTCGCATTAGATTTGGCACAAAACAAGGGAGCAATAAAATGCAAAGGTATGATTGGAAAGGAACACTGGTGGAACACTTGGAGAAGTGCAGAACACAATGGAGGATGACACCAATAGAGGAATGGCCTCATCGCTTTATCCATACATTGGAAGGGATCCCAAGGAACTGGTACATAGATCAGGAGATGCACAAAGGCACTACAGAATGGATAGAATTACAACAGATTTTTGTAGTAGCATTCTAATTTGAACATGAGAACCCAAACATTGATTCAACATTGAAGCTGATACAGGGAATGATACTTGTTGATGAACTAGATGTTGAAATCATGATAGAATATCAACAATAGAATAGACAGTCAGTAAAAGACTTACTCTCATGCTATCATGTTGAAGAGGAAACACCAGATGAAGATGACCCATGCAACATTCAGATTATAGAGATTGAAGGAGAGAGAGAGGTGGAAGGTCCATCTATGGATTCAGAAGTATTTGTTGCATCAATCAAATTTAATAAAGTCAACATTGAGATGAATGACAATCCTAAAATGGCATGTATTGGAGACTATTGGGATAGGCAAACATTAGAAAGAATAACAGAGTTACTGCGCGAATACAGTGACCTGTTTCCAACAACCTTTATAGAGATGAAATGCATAGAAGGAGAGTTAGGTGAGATGAAGATACCCCTCAAACCTGAGGCTCGACCTATCGGACATAGACCTTACAAACTGAATTCAATGTATAAACAAAAAGTGAAAGCAGAAAATGACCGAATGTTGGAAGTTGGCATTATAGAACTAGTGGTGGAATCTGAATGGATCAGACCTATGGTAGTCCAAGAAAATAAGCAAGGGGGGATTTGTGTAGATCCGAGGAAACTCAATGATGCTTGCTTACATGACCATTTCCCTACCCCTTTCATAGATGAAGTCTTAGAAAATGTGGGAGGTCACGAAGTATACTCATTTACAAATGGATTCTTAGGTTACCATCATATCAAAATAGATTCAGAGGACATGTATAAGACTACTTTTGCTACAGAATGGGGATCCTACCAATATACAGTCATGTCATCTGGGTTGAAGAATGCACCACTATATTTTCAATGGTATTCATAGTTTCTTTTAAGGAATTCATACATCAATTTCTAGAATTATATCTGGATGACTGGACTGTATATAGTTTGTTAAAGGACCATGTAGAAGTGTTAAGACTAATGTTGGAAATATGCAAACAATGTCAGATATCATTAAACATCAAGAAATGCATTTTTAGTACACCTTTTGGGATATTTTTGGGACATATAGTGTGTAAACAAGGCTTACTAGTGGACCCAACTAAGATTGTAGTCAATGTAAATTTACCACCACCAAAATCAGTGCATCAGTTAAGAGAAACACTGGGACATATAGGCTATTACAGGAATTTTATAAAGGGGTGTGCGTAGATTACTGCACCAATGGAGAAACTATCAAAGAAGGACACCATATTTCAGTGGAATGAGGGTTGTCAACAAGGATTAGATAATCTAAAGGAAAAGATGGTGACAACACCTATATTAGTATTTCTAGATTGGGAAAAGACATTTCATGTGCACATAGATGCATCACTTATAGCACTTGGAGCAATTCTGGCACAGCCAAGAGCAGAGGACTTAGACAATCCTATAGCTTTTGAAAGTAGAAAGTTTTCAAAATCTAAGCAAAATTATAACACCACGGAAAGAGAAGGCCTAGCTATGGTATATGCACTTTAGAAATTTAGGCACTATTTACTGGGTAAACACTTTAAAATGTTCACATACCATTCTGCCCTAAAATATCTAGTCAACAAGCCAGTGTTGGGGGGAGGGATCTATCGATGATTATTATTATTCCAAGAATTTGATTTCAAAGTGATAGTCAAACCAGGAAAGTTGAATGCAGGACTTGATCACCTATCAAGGGTAACCAATGGAGAAGAACCTAGTACCTTGGAAGACAATTTCCCTGATGCACAGTTATTTTCAGTACAGATAATTGATGAATACTTCACCGATATTATTAAATACTTAAGGACAGGGGTTGTGCCACAAGACTTTAGCACCGTGCAGAAGAAAAACCTAGCAGTCAGAGCTCCAGACTATCAACTCATTGCAGTTCATATATACAATTTAGGCGTAGATAGCATTTTGAGAAGGTGTGTATTGGAACATGAACAACCTCAAATTTTGGTAGAAGCTCATGAAGGTATAGCTGGAGGACACTATGAAGGAAAAGCTACCACATAGAAGGTATTATGTGCAAGATTATGGTGGCCAATAGTCCATAAGGATGCCAAGGAATATTGCCATAACTGTGATGTTTGTCAGAGGGTTGGCAAACCCAACAAAAGGGATGAGATGCCCCTAAGACCACAAGTGACTCTATAGGTATTTGAAAAATGGGAAATAGACTTTGTTGGACCTATTAATCCACCAACAAAAAGGTTAGGAGCTAGATATATCATTACTGTGACTGAGTACTTAGCGAGATGGGAAAAAGAAGTACCATTCAAAGATTGTAGCATATCGACAACAAAACACTTCTTATTTGAGTAAGTAATCACCAAATTTGGATGTCCCGGGATATTGATGAGTGACCAAGGCACTCATTTTATTAATAATACCATCAGGGTGATGACTATAGAGTTTGAATTCTATCACCAGAAGAGTACACCATATCATCCTCAGGAAAATGGAACAATAGAATCTTTCAATAAGATTTTGGAAAATGTATTGACTAAGATTTGCAATGTGAAAAAGGATGATTGGGACTTGAAAATACCAGCAGTACTGTGGGGATACAGGACCACATGTAAGAAGTTGATAGAAAAAACACCATTCAGACTAGTGTATGGGCAGGAAGTAGTGGTGCCATCAGAATTTCTAGTACCCAGTCTGTGCATAGCAGCAATTACCAACATGACAGAAATAGGCGCAATACATGAAAGGCTAAGACAACTAATGGAAATGGAAGAGGACAGGATTCTGGCAGGATTTCACTAGGAAGTACAAAAATCAAGGGACAAATCCTGGCATGACAGACATATTAAAACAAAGAGATTTAAGGAGGGAGACTTAGTTCTTCTCTATGACAACAAATTCTTGCAACACCCTGGTAAGTTTAGAATGCATTGACTAGGGCCATATGAAGTAAATATTGTCCTAGATGGGGGATCTGTACAACTAAAGGACTTGGGAGGAACATAATTGAAAGGAATGATCAACGGTAGTCGACTGAAACTATACATGGACAGTTGTTGGCAGCAGGCCAAAGTGGAAAGAAGGATGATCGTGGGGAAAGAAAGCATGCAGAGAGTAAAGCAACAACTGGAAGGAAACACAACACATGCGCATGCAAGAAAGTGTGCACAAGGAAAGTGACAGCTGGAAGGAAGAACAAAACATGCATGAGAGAAATACCTAGCATCAGTAAGGTTAGGGTTTTGGTAATATTTTATAATGGCTGAAGAGCCAAAGATGTATAAATACCAATACTGAGGTATTATAGAGGGTTCACAGATTTCGTAGTTGTCCTGACTTAGTTAGTAATCAGGTTTACCTTTTACTGTATAAACTATTATGTAAGCTAAAGAGCTAGAGGAGAGGAGAGAAGGTAGATCCAGAGGATTAGATTGCAGGCTGAGGAGCCTGGTGTGATCTAGTTTGCCTCATATAGATCTTACCCATCTGAGGAGAGTTTTACTCGCACAGCGTTGTAGATGCAAAACTATCATAATAAAAGAGCCAAGAGCCAAATCTTTGTGGACGTAGCCCAGGAGGGGGTGAACCACAGTAATATCTGTGTGATGTGATGAATGCATGCATATCTTTGCCCTCTTTCTAGTAGTTAGTTTTTGTGCTTAATGAATGAATGAGTTATTATATTGCTTGTTTAAATGTTGTTGCGATATTGAGGGAATAAGCTATGATATTTGTTGCACAGTCATGAATAATAGTATGTTGCATTTACCAATTCTAATAATGGTTCAATGGTCGAGTTCTCATATCTCATACTCAATCCTAGGCTGTAAACACCTGAGTCTTCCAGCCACCCATTAAAGCTATCTCGGGTGAGACTGCGCAGCACATTCTGTGTGTTGCGTTGCCTTATGGTTCACAAAGAGGGACGATAGTTTTAGAGGCTTTGTTGGAAACCCGAAATACATGAACCCTGGGTCAATAACTCAGACAATATAGAAGAAGAGATAACCAACAAATGTTTTTGTTGCCGTAGGTAGGAATAGGAGAGGATTGAGTAGAGGATATAAGTCGAGAATCTGTCAGAGACAGATTAAGAAAGGGTTAGGGTAGAGACCAATGAGCTAGTAGAAGGGAATGTTGAGACCATCGAATCCCACAAAAGAAGAGATTGAGAGCTGGTTGAGAACGAAAGAGCTAGAGTTTTCACATAAAGACAATAGAAACCCTAGAATAACACCTCACAAATATCTTGAGAAATACGTGTTTACTGATTTGCACGAAGTCTTTTTCTATGAATTTTCGCATCTACTGTAGGAGTTGATACTAAGGTTGAAGGATAACCATGCGACAAACCAGATTCGAAAGTTAGATTGGACCCCAGTATAGATTGAGCAGTTACAGCAGGTGAACAACAAATTCACCCATGCAGTAGACTTCTAGCTTGACAGTATTGTGGCAGGCTTCATAACAGAGTTTGCAGTTGACACAGCGAAGTCATACAGCACAACGGAGCACGGATTTCTATGCATACCTCGAGGAAGGTAAATTTGATCCTTGTATACTTCTATTAAGATACTGCTATATAACAAAGGTGTAATGACAATAGAATCAGACAAATAAACTTCCCTGCATGCATGGGGGAAGGGGGGAAGCACTGACAGAAAGAGGAGAAATGGAAGGAAGAAAGGATAAGGGAAAGAAGGAGGAACCCTTGGACCCAATCATGATGGACGACGACCAGATCAAGTGGATATTGGCATCAACGGGAAAGATGCATAGCGGAGTACCCTACCAATACAAGGTGAATACCAAGAAGAGAGACATAGCCATGAGGGAAGGCTTGGAGAGTGATGAGAGGGAATCCAGGCTGTGGAGTAGATTGAGGAAATCCTATGCGCAACATATGAGAGGAAGACGAGAGGTCCAAGAGTGGGAGGAGAAAGTAGCCATCCTATCCATATTAATGTCAGTGTGGAACCCATAAACCCATGTGCGACTAATACACCAAAGAGAACACCACCATTTAGAAAATCGAAGTTCAAAGGAAATCCGACAGTAGGAAGTACATCTACACAAGGAGCAACAACTAGAGGAGCCAATTTGGGTAGCACTAGTCAGGTATCTACATCGTGCGGAGGTAGCAGTTCAACATTCAGAATGGCAGGGCACGATCCCACCATTAGGTTACCAAATTTTCAGGGAGAAGAAGTGGAAGACCTTGAGAAGCATTTGTTCATTTGTAAAAATATCTGGGAAGCAAAACAGATCACAGATGAAGATACTAAACTTGTGCAACTAGCTATTACGCTAAGAGACTGCGCACTAGACTGGTACATGAGTCTAGACATAAACAGTGCCCCTGGGATGACAAGGACACTGGCATACATTAAGAAGTTATTGATAAATGAGTTCCAGAAGTTGAGCTCGGAGTATCAGTACATGAATGAGATGATCAAAATAAGATAGAAACCAGGAGAGTTTGTATGGGAGATTGATCAGAGATTCAAGTGATTGAAGGGAAAGCCAAAATATCTCATGACTGAGATGCAACATCGGCACATGTTTGTCAACTCACTACTCCCACACTTAAAATACCCTTTACGACAACAAAAATTTCAGACGTAGGAAGAGGCTCTGCAGGCAACCTTGCAACTAGAAGAAAACCAATACGAACAGATAGACCCAACTATTGAATAACTAAAGGAGGATTTGAAGAATATCATGTTTTAGTTGAACCAGAATAAGAACAAGGACAAACAAGAAGTCGTTTGGTGTACCACGTGCAGGATGAAAGGCCAACACAAGAACGAATACCCAACATTCGCACAAAATATGGCAGCATGAATGCAAAACCCATTACCAATAGGAGGACTATGGTGCGAAATTTGCAAAAAATTGGGTCCCGACCCTTATCACTGCACGATGATGCAGAAATACTAGACAGTGCCAAAGAGTTCATATTGCACCTTTTGCAAGTCAGTGGGCCACGACAATAAAGATTGTAGAACTATGGAGCTGATGCGAGAAAGGACATCAGATGCATATAGGGTACATGCCGAAATGATGACTGGGCAAGCAGAGCCACAATTCAATGAAGTCCCAACTCCATACAACACTACGCAACAACCATACATTACAGCACAACCTCAGTACAATAGCGTGTAGTATAATCAGGCACCTCAGTATAATGTGTCGAGACGTGATTAAGTAGGCTATAGAGGAGAGGACGAGCAAGAGGGGGTTTCAGATGAGGTAGAGGACCAGTGGTATGTCACAATTGTCAGCAACCAGGACATTATGCAAGGGAATTCCCACTTCCACCAGCAACTTGTATGTATTGTCGCACATCGGACCACAATACAGAGGAATGTCTGACACTATTGGTAAAGATTCAGGAAAAGAGGAACCAGAACAACCAGAATGTTCAGTGGATTTTGGCCAAAGCAAGGGATGAAGGATGGAACATCAACATAGTTACCCATGGAGGAGCTAAAACAGACACTGACACAGTTTGATAAGAACCAGCGTCGAATCAATGGGTAAATAAGAACACTGAACCAAGGAAGCAGTGCGACGTGCAGAAGGAAAATAAGATATTTAGAGAAGCCAGACAAGAATTTCATAAGGCAGACATAGCGTCGACTTCAACTGCACAGCATAACAAGGAAGCACTAGAATACGACATGCCTCCATAATTGGATCATACCAACGAGATGCAACCCACGAGACAAGTAAGTACAATCAAAGGCTTTCTCCAATCATGTGTAAAGGTATTAAGTGATCCATCATCTGTGAAAATATTGCAAAACATACTAGAAAAATGTAGCATTGAGACAGAAGGAAAGCTACAACCAAAGACAGTCAATCACCTACACATGAGAAGAAGAACTAGTAGGGAGTTCAAACTGAATGCTAACATCAGAGATTTCAATATGGGAGACATTATACTAGATCTAGGATCTGGAGTTAATGTATTACCAAAGAAGACATGGAATTGCATGGGAGAGTCAACATTAGGATATTCACTTGTTCAATTAAAATTGGAAAACCAACATAGAGTCTTACCAATCAGTAGACTGAAAGGAGTGACAGTAGATCTCGATGGAGTGCGCACTAAAGCAGACTTTGAAGTCATTGAAATAGTAGATGACACAACACCTTACCCAACATTGCTTGGTCTGGATTGGGCGTTTGACAACCAGGCCATAATCAACTTGAAAACTAGGAAAATGACATTTGATTCAGGAGAATAAAGGGTCATTGCGACATTAGATCCATCCAAAGGGGAGATGTTTGTAGAACCTACTTGCCTAGACCTAGAGGAAATCGGCCAGTTGTACAGAACAACTGCGCACGATGAGGATTACGTAAACCCAACTATCGATGGGGTACTCAGTTGGCGGAGCATTGCTTCATGTGCAATAGACTCAAACACCGGTTTAGAGAACTGGCAGCAAAGGCTACATGAAGTATCCATGAGAATATGTGCAAGAATAGACCGCGCAGTAATATGGGTCAGCACAGAAATCCGAGAACCACCCAATTTCCATGAAATGAATGATTTGGAAACATTCTTGACACAATATGAAGATGTGGTGTTAGAGAACCAAAGACTATTATCACTTGACCTAGCACTCAAAGCCACACCTGGAAGATGGTGGGGTGCACACAAGGAGACCATCATAGATTGGTACCAATGTAAGAGGCTACTGTGCATAAGGTTTGACGCATAACAAAAAAACAACAAACAACAAAAGTATGATGGAAACGGGGCACCAACGGAACACTTGGAGGCGTATAGAACGTTATGTAAAATGACACCCCTAGAGGAATGGCCTCATCACTTCATACACACTCTAGAGGGCATACCAGTGAATTGGTATATAGACAAGAAGTTGTGCAAAGGAACTATGACATGGACGACATTGCAACAGAGTTTTATAGTCACTTTCTCATTCAAGCATGAGAACCCCAACATAGATGTCTCGCTTAAACGGATCATAGGAGTAATATTCATCAAATAACTAGAAATATAATTAATCACAAAAGAACAACAGTGGAATAAAAAAACAATTAAGGAACTATTGTCATGCTACCATGTACGGGAGGAATCACTGAATGAAGGCAATCTGCACGATATTCAGATTGAAGAGGCAGAAGGTGAAAGAGATGTGGAAGGCCCACCCATAGAATCAGAAATCGTTTCCGCACCAATCAAAGTAAAGAAAGTTAACATTGGGACAGTCGAGCATCCAAAAATGGTGAGTATTGGAGATTACTGGGATGAGAAAATAGTAGAAAGCATCATAGAGTTATTGCGCAAATACAACGACTTGTTTCCCACAACATTTACAGAGATGAAGGGTATAACCAGAGAGTTAGGTGAAATGAAGATACCACTCAGACAAGAAGCAAGATCGATCAGACAATGACCATATAGACTGAACCCCATATACAAACAGAAATTCAAAGTTGAGATCAATAGGATGCTCGAAGTCGACATCATAGAACCGGTCGAAGAGTCAGAATTGATAAGCCGAATGGTATTATAGGACAAGAAAAAAGGAGGGATCAAGATATGCGTCGAATTGAGGAATTTGAATGATGCATGCCTACATGACCCACTCCATACACCTTTCATGGATGAGGTGTTAGAGAATGTGGGAGGACATGAATCTTACTCATTCACTGATGGATTCTCAGGCTACCATCAGATTAAGATAGCACAAGAGGGATCATCATCAGAAGGATCAACGATGCAGCCACACAATTGGGCATGAAAGTCTTAGCCTGCAAGCTGCTAAGAAAATTCCATAGGGAGGAAGTCCCATCTCGAGTTGTTGTAGTTGCATCCCAGTGTGTAGAAGGAACCTCAATGAGTTGGGCACCGTACCTCTTGAACTTGTTCCTGGATGACTACAAGGATGCACAGGATCTAGGAACAAAGTTTCACTACTCATGGTTGATCATGCTCATAGCCTTTATGGGATGGAGGGAACCAAGGTACATAACTTTTTGTATCAGACCCAAACCAAACCAGGGAAAGAGGTATTCACTGCTAAAGGCGACAACGAGCATTATTCACAATAGGATGAACAGATCCATCTTCAAAGGATACCGACGTGACCTATAAGAAGCCATCTTCAAGATGTGGAGAATCACACCAGAAGTTGTTGCACGATATGAAGACATCGCCACTTTCGAGGCCACACGACACCCAATGTGGATACAAGCAAGGAAGGATTCAGATAAACAGTGGCTACAAATGCATTATTGAATCACCGAGGGTGATATTGACATGGTCATCTGCAAATGGGCCGATGAATGGAGGATCCCATCCATTACCCAGGAAATGTCGAAAAGAACAATAGAAGCAGAGACAGAGCAGGGAGAAACGCAGCCTCTAGAAATCCAAGTGCCCAAGAGACCAAGAATGAGCCAAGGAAAGACAACACATACAGAAGAAGGGATAATGAAGATAGGGACCTAGAACGGAAATAAGGATAAGACACAGCCAACCAAGGAACCTCAATGAGTTGGGCACCGTATGTAGAAGGAACCTCAAGGATGCACAGGATCTAGGAACAAAGTTTCACTACTCATGGTTGATCATGCTCATAGCCTTTATGGGATGGAGAGAACCAAGGTACGTAACTTTTTGTATCAGACCCAAACCAAACCAGGGAAAGAGGTATTCACAGCTAAAGGTGACAACGAGCATTATTCACAATAGGATGAATGGATCCATCTTCAAAGGATACCGACATGACCTATAAGAATCCATCTTCAAGATGTGGAGAATCACACCAGAAGTTGTTGCACGATATGCAGACATCACCACTTTCCAGGCCACTCGACACCCAATGTGGATACAAGCAAGGAAGGATTCGGATAAACAGTGGCTACAAATTCATTATTGCATCACCGAGGGTGATATTGACATGGTCATCTGCAAATGGGCCGATGAATGGAGGATCCCATCCATTACCCAGGAAATGTCGAAAAGAACAACAGAAGCAGAGACAGAGCAGGGAGAAATGCAGCCTCTAGAAATCCAAGTGCCCAAGAGACCAAGAATGAGCCAAGGAAAGACAACACATACAGAAGAAGGGATAATGAAGATAGGGACCTAGAACGGAAATAAGGATAAGACACATCCAACCAAGGAGCAGCAACAACAGGTTGAGCTCGCGCAAGAGACAACAGGAAATCCCAACCCACAAGCAGCAGGGGAAAACAAGAGGCTAGCCATGCAGATAGGAAGCGTGAGAAAGAAATCAAAGGCACAACGAACACCGCCAGGAGATGATAGCCCAAATGGTCCAAGATTGTCTAGCCGAGGACCTCGACCATGCAACACACCACAGGAATAAGATCCAAGAGGAGTTGGCAGACATGCGGTAGCTCATCAAGAAGATCAGGGAAGGGCCGATAACAAGAAGCAGGGGAATTGAACCATCAGCATTGCAAATAGAAGGAAGAGTGCAAGAAGAAGAACGAGAGTCAGTCTAGGCAATACTTGAGTGACATGCAACATTCCACATCAACCTTAGTATGTTGCGCATGGAAAAAATACTGGGGCAGAAACCCTTGAAGGAATTAATCCAAATCCAACTTGTGTTGACAAGGATACCATTAGGGGCGCTACACAGGCTGCAAGTGAGTGTAAACCATGAGGTACAGTCTTGCGCACATAGAGACTTAACCAAATTAAAATAGGAAACAAAGAAGCGAGACGCGATGGAAATAGTATATGAGAAGGATAAATATGAGACCCATGAGGAAAGGGAGCACATAAAAGGATTGTAGTAGAAAGTGGCAGGAACTTATGAGAAGATTCCACAAGCCATGCAGAGTGAGGAAATCACAGCAGTAGAAAAGATTGATCAGATTGCACAGGCAATTGATCAATATCAGAAGGAGATCGAGAATCTCCGAGGAAAGCTCATACCAACCACTCCACTAGCAGTCAAGGAGAAAAGGAAACAGGAAGCAATAGCACAACTATAGGAGATAGAGCAGCAGGTTAACACAACAACTAACCTGTTTGATAAAGTAGCGCAGATTTGGACCAGGTTGGAGGAGGATCAGTAGGTCCACAAATGGGGCATGGAAGAAGAAAGGATCAGCAGAGTGATCCAAGAACTCAAGCAGATCCAGAAGACAATACCAATCACAGAATTCATCAAAGGGATGCAAGACATGAAGAGATTGCAGGAAAAACTAATCATGGTGCAAACCCAGAAACAAGAGTGTCAAGCTCAAATGGAACCACTACAGGAGCAGGTAGCAGAATTCCTAGCATAGGTAGAGGAAGCTAAGACACAGATAGCACAGACCCAGGCAGAATGTGCAAGATTGATCAGTGATGAAGTTGCAGTCCAAGTAGTGGACACAATCAAGGAGAAGACTGTGTAGGTGCAGACACAAGCAGCAGAGCTCAAGGAAAAGTTCCAGACGATCACCAAGGAGATCGAGGAAGCTCAGAAGGATAAGGTGGCTTGGGACGAGCCACATGTCAATGTTGGGGGCCTGTGGGCAGTAGGTCGAAGTGGAAATAAGGATGATCGTGGTGAAATAAAGCGTACAGAGAGTGAATCAACAACTAGAAGGAAACACAACATGCACACATGCAAGAAAGTGTGCACAAGGAAAGTGACAGCTAGAAGGAAGAACAACATGCACATGAGAGGAACACCTAACGTCAGTAGGGTTAGGGTTTTGGTAATATATTGTAATGGCAGAAGATCCAAAGATGTATAAATACCAATACTGAGGTATTATAGAGGGTTCACGAATTTTGTAGTTGTCCCGACCTAGTTAGTAATCAGGTTTACCTTTTGCTGTATGAACTATTTTGTAAGCTAAAGAGCTAGAGGAGAGGAGAGAAGGTAGATCCAAAGGATTATATCGCAAGCTGAGGAGCCTGGTGAAATCTAGTTTGCCTCATATAGATCTTACCCATTTGAGGAGAGTTGTAATCGCATGGTGTTGTAGATGCATAACTATCATAATAAAAGAGCCAAGAGCCAAATCTTTGTGGATGTAGCCCAGGGGGGGTGAACCACGGTAATATCTACATGATGTGATGAATGCATGCATATTTTTTCCATCTTTCTAGTAGTTATTTGTTGTGCTTAATGAATGAATGAGTTATTATATTTCTTGTTTAAATGTTGTTGCAATATTGAGGGAATAAGCTATGAGATTTACTGCACAGTCGTGAATAATAGTATGTTGCATTTACCAATTCTAATAATGGTTCAATGGTCAAGTTCTCATCTCTCATACTCAATCCTAGGATGTAAACACTTGAGTCTTGTAGCCACCCATTAAAGCTATCTCGGGTGAGACTGTGCAGGACATTCTGTGTGTTGCGTTTCCTTTTGGTTCACCAGGAAGCTGATAGTTTTAGAGGCTTTGTTGGAAACCTGAAAGACATGAACCCTAGGTCAATAAATCGAACAGTATAGAAGAGAATATATAACCTACAACAGTCAACCTACTAACACTTAAAAGTTACAGCGCAATAATAAAATCATGTATATAGTGTACTATAGTAGATATTAGGACAGAAAAATGATAAAAAGAAATAAAAAGGGGAAAAAGAAGAAACAAATAATACAAAAATATAAAAAGAAGAAAGGCACAAAAAGAGGCAGGATTTGACTAAACAATAGGAAATTGGGAAAAAAATCGGGCGCAACAATTATTGCGACAACATCAAAAGACAACGTGCATGAAAAATTACACTAGGGGAAAATGCATGGAAAAAGTGAAAAACAATTATGACCGTGTCTATAAAGTGAGAAAAGCATGCATTCATTCAACAATTAATGATTTTTAATCATAGAGCGAGATACAAAGTGCGTTCCCTACATAGAACTTCACAAAGAAGCAAGAGAGTCTGTGAATTGGATAGAACATGACACCACCAAAGTTTGGTGCTCCAGGCCAGTATGTAAAGGTTACTCGACAGGGACAAAGGTGCAAGGAAAGAATGAGATGGCTTGAGAATGTGGTCGAGCTTGAGGATGTCACTACTTCATACACATAGTCAATCATCTCGACACGGGTTGAAGAGGAAACATCGACAATGCCGCAAGGGGAACTAGGGCAGAGTTCTGGGACCCAGAATGGTATCCCAAACCCTAATCCTAAAATGTCTGCTAAACCTAATGAAACGATGGGTTAGGGATAGGGCCACTGTTATCGGATAAATTAGTAAATGCAGACATAAACTAATCTCCCTAGATCCACCTAGATCTAGAACAAAACAAGACAGAACATGGTGCTTTCCCTAGGCTCTAATCATCGAATTTACTACTGAACAAAAGATGAGAGACATACCTTTAAGTGTCACTTCTTTATGTCTTTGTTGTTCCTGTTTTGGTCCAATGCTCTTGTGATATTGATCCTGCAGTGAGACACAAACCAACCAAAGTGAAAGCAGTAGAAGTATATTCAATGACAACCTATGCATATGATCAAGGAATTATGCAGTAAAATAAAGATAATTCTCTAGGAAAGAAGCATGTCGTTGTATTATATTAAATAATAGGAAGAGAGATTACAACCGGATGCCTTGATGTCGTAAGGTTCCTTCCAACAATTCATTGCTTCCCACACACTTATTGCTCCAAGTATTCTGAGACCATGGATCTGATAGCTACTCACAATCTATCTTGACAAAGATCAAAGCCAACATACCAAGCTAACAATCTCAAGCCAAATTTCTAATCTTAAAGACTCAAGAACTTTCCAACCCAATCAAGCTCAAGCTAACTTTCTCCATGAGAGCTCCTCTCCTTTTATAAGTTGAAGAGGATAAGGTGAGGAGGTTAGGATGATCCCACTAAATCATGAAAGCGAGTAAGATCCAAACCGTTCAGAAGCCACCTCACCATAGAAGCTTCTCCTTCTATAAGTATCGAGAAGATGCTCGTTTTTCCCTCGTACGGGAATTTCCGCACCCTAGCTATAGTGCAACCTATGAAAACTCCGCAACCCATCTATAGAGAAAGGTGAGGAAATCAAGTATTTCCACACCCTGGATATAGAGCAGCCTATGGAAAGCCTATTTTATAGGGTTTTTTACAAAGGAAAATACAACTTCTTCTCTCAGTAAAAGTTCTTCTCCCTTCTTTCTTCAGGAATTCAGGCCACTGACCCCTCTGAAGGCAATAGATAGGTTTACATCATTAATGGTCATAAGGGTGATGAAAATAATGTGTAACAGAGAGCCCCCCAAAGTATGAAGTTGGAATAGAGTGATAGATAATATACTTTGTCGAGTGTGTGTAGGGAACAAGGAACAGTCAGTTGGAAACCTGCCAACAAACAAGGAAATACAATACAATAATATATCATCACTGAGGTAGGCATTCCCATATTCAAAATATAAACTCAAAGCATAAATTCCGACATGCGAAGATCCATGTCAAGTAAGACAAGTCATGGCCACCAAACATACACTGTGGATCCATGCCAATATGACTCAAATCTGAACATAGCCACCAAAAATACACTGTGGATCTATGTGTTAAAGACTCAAATTTGAACATAGCCACAAGACATACAATGTGGATCTATGCAACAGTACAAACTGAATATACTCCAACGCAACCTGAATCAGTGAGAAAAGATTTAGGGTCTTCATCTCCACCACTCTATAGTACGAATCTAACCATGTGAATACATGTGCTAAAGTCGAACATGGTAGAAACGACTTGATTATCGGTCATTAGTGAATATCGTTAACAAGTGTGAGGGAAATCACCATTAATGTCAACGAATCCCAAGGTACACTAGTACAATCCAACGAATGTGAATTAATGAGCTGAAGTCGAACACTCGGTGGAATCTCCCGATCAGGGGTCAATAATGAAAACCCACTATCGAAAGTGAGGAAACCTGCCATTGAGGCATGCAAGTTCTAAGGTACCAATTAGTTTCTAAGTCTAATTTCTGGATATGAGTTGAAGTCGATAGGAAAGGACTCGTCACAGGAGGGCCTTAATGTATCCCCCATCAATGACACGAAATGGGTAACAAGATTTGAAGTAGATTAGAGTAACAAATGATTCAGGACTGACTCAGGGATAATCGATGCAATAGAAAGCTTAAGGACTACAGAAATGGCTGACGCAATAGAAGGATTTCCAAGTTGAGCTTCTCTTTGAACATATTAACGACACAACAATTGTCTTGGAAGCACTGACTCAACATTAGGGATCACATACCAAGTTGTAATCTTATAAAGGAGTACGATCAAGAGACAAGTGGATTTACCAACCTAGACACAAAGCGAGTGAAAGGGTGTCATGTTCAAAGGTGACTCTTCCATAGAATACAGGTTTATACACATTTCTTTCCCAATTTCCCCCCCACCATTTCTAGCTAGTACCTCTTTATTTTTACACAATCTTGAGGAGGATAACATATGCTTCTAATGTAAGCTCATCCTTCGGACGAGTCCCTCGAAGTATATTTAACGAACCCTAAGAAGGAGTGGTTAGGTCCCATACGGGCCTTTCGATGTTTGTTTTACAAGTCCAAAGAAAGAAAACTCATGGGTTTTTCATGTTTAGAGAGTCTGAAAAACACTTAAAGAGAACTCTCTCATTTCCTTTTTTGTAAATTAGTTTGATGAGACTGAAAAAGTGATAACCTACCGCCCATCAAATGTTTTCTTCAAATACTTTTATGAGCATGAAAAGAACAAGGTCTCTCAGCAATATTTTCATGTTTAGAGAGTCTGAAAAGAGCTTAAAGGGAACTCCAGGGGGTTCCTTTTTCGTATAACCATTACGAGTCTGAAAAAGTGATAAAAGTTTACTCAATTACATTCTCATTGATTTACGAGCATGAGAAGGAACAAAGACTAATCTCGGTAACTTATTCTCATGTATTTATGAGAACGAGAAAGAACAAAGACTAAGCTTGGTAACTTAGTCTCATGTATTTATGAGCATGAGAAAGAACAAAGACTAAGCTCGGGATTGTTTTCATTTTTACGCAAGATTTAAAACAAAACAAAACTATGCTTGGGATAGATTTTATTTTTACACAAGATTAAAACTAGTCGAAACTATGCTTGGACCTGGTTTCATTTTTACACAAGCTTGAACCATAGGAAGCTATGCTTGAGGAAGGTGGTTTCATTTTTACACAAGATTGAACCATATAAAACTATGCTTGCGACTTCCCAACGCATGGTTCACGAATTCGCATGGTTGGTACTTAGCCCCCAGCTTAAGAAGGTAGTGGTTTTACTTCAGCATGAAGTCTAGAGGCTGAGACAAATTCCCCCCAAGCTTTGTTTCATCCAACTGCAAAGGAAAATGAAATGAAGCTTCAAATACTATACGTAGGACTTGACCCAAACGGAGTGGGGGAAGTTGTTTCATTTTTTAACGAGCTTGACACATGAGAAGAACTATGTTCGTGACTCTAGGTATAATCCTTAGACCACTGTTTCATTTTTTAATGAGTTTGACACAGAAACGGGAACTATGCTCGTAAGCTCTGTTTCATTTGTTAACGAGGTTGCTACAGAGATGCAAAAACTATCCTCAGTTGGTTTCATTTTTTAACGAGCTTAAAATCAGAAAACAATGCTCAAAACTGGTTTCATTTTTTAATGAGATTGAAATCAAAAAACCATGCTCAAAGTTGGTTTCATTTTTTAATGAGCTTGAAATCAGAAAACCATGCTCAAAGCTGGTTTCATTTTTTAATGAGCTTGAAATCAGAAAACCATGCTCAAAGCTAGTTTCATTTTTTAATGAGCTTGAAATCAGAAAACCATGCTCAAAACTGTCTTCTTGATCACGACTTCCAAGAGGACAGTGCTCTGGAAGGACGCCATGTCAAGGGAAAAAACTTGGTCAGGGCCTCCAATATATCTTCAATTGATGGAAGAAACACACTCTGGAAGGAACACATGTTGAGGGTCGCGATAGGGGTAAAGAGATCAGGCTCTAAAATCCCGATCAAAGAGATCACCATGTCAACTACCAGATCCAAATCATCAGAAGTTGAAGTCATGGGAGACAACACCACATAATTAACATGTGGCAAGGGCGATATCATCTACATATAAGAACTATTTAGGGAGGTAATCCAGTTAGGACCGATGAATGAAAGTTGATCAATAGTCACAATTCTTCCATCATGAGGGAAAGTATCACATGAAAAAGAGTGGACACAATAGCTTTCATGGCATAGACATGATCCCTCCCAAGGAGTAAAGCGAAATCCAAGGGATCTTTGACTACCATGACATCAATAAAGATATTTTTCCCTCCCAAAGTTACAAGAAACTGAGGAAGGATCCTTAGAGGTTGACTGGTTCTTCTGTTAAAAGATAACAGATTCTACGTAACTAGTGCAAGCTGAGGAAAACCCAAAGCCTACCAAGCAATAGAGGACAAAATACTAACAAATGCACCTTCATCTATCAGTGTCTGAGGAACCTCTTGACCACAAACCTGCACTGTAATCTGGAAAGGAATGTGAGAGAGAAGACGAGGTCCAGTTAGCACACCCCAATTAAAAAGGATGGCTTCATTACTTGGAGGGGGTTCAACAAGAGAAGGAGGAATACTCCCCGACGCGGTAGAGTCTGTATCAATGAGAAAAATGTGGGTAGTATCAGGTTTACTCTCGAGCGAGAGAGTAGGATCGACCAATGAAAATATCAAATCGACCACTTGGGTTTCATTCTCCAAGGGGAGAATGGGGTCGACGGGTGGAAACGAATCGACTGCTCGGGTTGCACTCTCTAACAAGAGAGTGGGATCGACCGAGGATGGAATCAGATCAACCACTTGGTCAACTGGTTCAACTAAGGACGTGACCAGATTGACTACATGATCAATCAGACTGACCGACGGAGGAATCGAATTGATCATTCCATCAACTATAGGTGGGTTGAGAGAAAGCTTGCGATAAGCAGCTGGAAGTTGAGGTGGTGAAATAGTCATGTCTTCCAGTAATTTTGAGGCTTAATCCATATGAGGGCAAAGGTGAGTTTGATGACTCCCTCCGCATAACCTACAAGGAAACTTGACTCTACTTTTCTTCTTCCCAAGGGTATTTTGACTAGTTGACGGGAGGTCATCAGCATGTTGTTCACAGGCTTACGACATGGGTTGGCGAGGGTGTGTAGACCATACTTCTATAACCTTGGATAGACTAGGGCAATCCTTAAGAAGATGGATACCCTTACAAAGCCTACAAGTGTACCTGGGTTTATGGGTTTTTTGGGTGATCTTGACATCATCAACACTCCCAACACGATCAACAGTAACTGGTTTCTTTCCAACATGTCCAACAATGGCTGGAATTTTAGACCCTTGTTTATTTTTCTTCTTATTATTATTTTGTTTCTTCTTCTTCTTATCCACCAAGTTACTAGCATCAGAGCTTTCACTCGACGAAGAAGATGAAATGGAAGAAGACCTTGCATGTAAAGAAGGTGAAGAATATCTTACTGGTGAAGAAGGTGAAGGATCAACATGAGGTTTATGTTCTTGGGGGGAAGTGCCTACAACTGAAGCACTAATTGCATTCAGGATTACCTGAGTGGAAAACAACCATATCGGTAATCCAATTGTGAGACCTGGAAGGCTCAAAGTAGCGATGCGAGGAGGACCAATGTTTCTGTAAGAAGGAAAAACAAAAGGTTCCCCTAGAGTAGAGGTTCCTTCATTGGTCGTTCCAGGAACTGACGCCATTAAATAAAAATCCAATCTAGAGTCTGCTAGGGGAAAGAAATAGCACACGCTAAAAATCTAGTAAGCAAGCAAGCAAACAAAACCTTCTCACAATGAGCACACTAGTTGGTGATGAAATCCAACATCGTGGGAACAAAGTAAGAAGGGGATGAGATAGAGCGGGTGGAAAAGTTACGTTGATGACCTACTTAACGGACTTACACCCTGGTGCAAGCTCCACACATAATCGTGGGTGTACCCTCCAAGGAGCTTAAGTGAGATTGGCCAGCGTCGATTCCAGGTACTTGCCCCTCCACAGTCACCTCGTGTAAAGACCCTAAAGAGATAGGCCACTAAGGTTACCAACTACAACAGTGATGCCTAGGGAAACAGTCAACAGTCCGATCCATGTGCAAGGGCAGGGTATCTAGCATGAAATCAACTTGAAAGGCATCCACTCATCATTGTGGGTATACCTTCAAGCAACCCCCATAATACGCACAATCTCTACACCAAGACCAACAAAGTAGGGTGAGTAATTATTCTAGTCTTAATGCGACCTCATGATTGACCCTTGTGTGAGAAGGGCTTCCAGGGACAAAATATAGCAATTGGATTTAAACTCTCCCTATCACAAGATACTATGTTTGTTTGCAGCTTTGGAAATTTATCTTTCACACCTATTCCAAAGCCCTACAACTAATCTAATGTAGGTTTGCTACTAGAAAGTATAAAAATGTCTAATCAATTTTTATAAGCACTTTATTTTTAAGGTTGTTGTTACTCAAAAGGAAGATTGCATGGACAATATGGTGTTTTGACCGACTCGAAAGTTATGCAAAGAGATGAAGATGCAATCTTTTCATTTTGATGAAAGCTATGTTATGAGAAGGAGAAAACAGTTATCATTCCCAAATGTACAATGTCTCAAAATTTTACTAAAATCATCAATATCAAGATTCTCAGGAAATAAGCGAAAGAGACTGTACACCAATACATGATTCTCGGCCCCCCCGGCCATGAGGGGGAAACATTTTAAGGATTCAAGACCAAAAAACTACCAAAAATCATGCAATTTTGCTACTTCAAATGCAAAGATGCCCCCAATCTAATATAAAGCAAGAAATTAAATTATTATTTTTCAAAGATAGTTAAAAGCAATAACAACTAGATATGAAAGAAACAAAGCCAAACAATTTTCTCTTTTAACACGAACTATTTAATAAAAGAAAAATAAATTCTTTCACCAAACAATTCTAAAGAAAAGACAGTTCTTTGTAACTAAAAGACACTTAAAGCAAAAGACTAAATCTTTCAAAAGAAAACAAAGCAAAGATGACTAAAAGTAGTTTCAAAGTTGTCAAGCAGACTGTAAACATATCATAATCGAACCCAAAAATTCACCCCAAAACCAAATCCAAGTTCTGGGTAAGGAAAAAAACCATCAAAAATCAAAATTTTCACAATTTCCACAGGCTATAGACTAACACAGTGCAGAAATCCCCGATTTCCACATGCCAGATATGGGTAGTGTGTTTAGTTTCCGCACTAGTCTAAACAAGTAGGGTGCGGAAATCTTAAGTCGTCGCACTGCCCCTCAAGGTAGGGTGCGGAAATCAAAGTAAAAATGAAAAAATAAAAAGTAAGAAGGTTTTTCTAGTGTGGTTTAACAGTCAGAGAGTCAAGTTGGATCTCCCAATGACTCGAAAAACAGAATCCAAGCAATCAAAGAAAGAAAACAAGACAAACTAGGAAAACAATATGTTCCCCAGTGGAGTCACCAATTTTGTTATTGGATAAATTGGTGAATGCAGACATAAACTAATCTCCCTAGATCCACCTAGATCTAGAACAAAACAAAACAGAACATGGTGCTTTCCCTAGGCTCTAATCATCAAATTTACTACTGAACAAAAGATGAGAGACATACCTTTAAGTGTCACTTCTTTATGTCTTTGTTGTTCCTGTTTCTCTCCAGTGCTCTTGTGATACTGATCCTGCAGTGAGACACAAACCAACCAAAGAGAAAGAAGTAGAAGTATATTCAATGACAACCTACGCATATGATCAAGGAATTATGCAATAAAATAAAGACAATTCTATGGGAAATAAGCATGCCACTGTATTATATTAAATAATAGGAAGAGAGATTACAACTAGATGTCTTGATGTCATAAGGTTCCTTCCAACAGTTCCTTACTTCCCACACAATTCTTGCTCCAAGGATTCTGAGACCATGGATATAATAGCTACTCACAATCTATCTTGACAAAGCTCAAAGCCAACATACCAAGCTAACAATCTCAAGCCAAATTTCTAATCTTAAAGACTCAAGAACTTTCCAACCCAATCAATCTCAAGCTAACTTTCTCCATGAAATCTCCTCTCCTTTTATAAGTTGAAGAGGATAAGGTGAGGAGGTTAGGATGATCCCACTAAATCATGAAAGCGAGTAAGATCCAAATCGTTTGGAGGCCACCTCACCATAGAATCTTCTCCTTCTAGAAGTATCGAGAAGATGCTTGTTTTTCCCTCATACAAGAATTTTCGCGCCCTAGTTGTAGTGCAACCTATGAAAACTCCGCAAGCCAGTTATAGAGCAAGGTGCAGAAATCAGGCATTTATGCACCCTACATATAGAGCAGGCTGTGGAAATCCTCTTTTATAGGGTTTTTTACAAAGGAAAATACAACTTCTTCTCTCAGTAAAAGTTCTTCTCCCTTCTTTCTTCAGGAATTCAGGCCACTGACCCCTCTGAAGGCAACATATAGGTTTACATGATTAATGGTCATAAGGGTGACAAAAATAATGTGTAACGACCACAACGGAGAAGAGGTGTTGGTCGAGGACATCACCAACTGGATGGACTCTGAGGGGGAAGAAGAGGACACATAAACAACAAAGGCAGACTCATCTGCTGTTGGGCAAAAAAGAAAGACGTAGGTCGCCACAGACATCACACTTCCATACCTCCCAAACACAGTGGTCACAGTGGATGATATGCTCGAAAAAGTACCAAAACTTGGGTACTCGGACCACAATCTGTGCGATGTGACCAAATTCCCAGATTTTCCCGACGAAACCTACTTAGAAAACACAGGGGAAATTGGACCCCTAGGTAAATCGATAATGGGGCCCACGCAATGGATAACGGGGTTGTACAACTCTGACATAATGAACCTCTTGAATATACCACACTTCAAGTACGGTAAAAATGTCAGGCTCTACGTCAAACAATTAGTAGCCTGGGTACATGATGACATCCTTTGGATGGATAGGCCAGTAAAGTTGGATGTGGCATTGATTTCCAAGATCATAGGATTATCTATAGTCGGCCCATAGCCATAAGAGTACTTGGATAACAAGACACATGGGAAGGAAATTGTCACGCTGGTAAAAGCATAGTTTGGCACCAGTAGGGGAAACAGGGGCATCATGCTCAAGGACATTAATGACAATGTGATGAGGTTCACTAGCAATCTTATGGCTTGCAATATGCTGAGGAAATGTAGAAAAGAAGAATCTCAAATAGGAGTCATAGCAGTAGCCATGCAATGTGCGAAAGGAGTGATGTTCAGTTGGGCACTGTACCTATTGAACCATTTTTTGGTGGATTGCAGAGATGCTCAGGATAATGGAAATGAGTTCCATTATTCTTGGCTCATCATTCTTATAACCTTGGTAGGGTGGAATGAGCCAAAGTTTTCATCCTTTCTAGATAGGAAAGGAAAATGCTATGCGACCAGATATGAGTCCCTCTGGTAGGCCAAGGACAATAAAAAACAACAAGCAAATAACATAGTATTTGCGATGTCGCTAGAATAAATACAACAACGCACAACCAATGTGTGGCACATTCTTGTGGAGGTAATCCAGGAAATTAAAGGGATAGCTAGGTTTAAGGCATCCAAGCATCACATGTGGATCCAGGCTACAAGGGATCCAAAGAAGGTGTGGCTGGAGATGCAATATTGCATCACCAAGGAAGAAGTTGACTAGATAATTAGATAATTTCCTACGCAATGGAAGCTGCTAGTATAAAAACCAACAACAAGGCAAACCATGACACAATCCACCAAGCCCAAGGAAAAGGATGAAGCAGGTTCCTCAATGAAAAAAAAAATCCTGACCAATAACACTAGAAAGGCTGCAATGTTGAATCAGCCATCAAGAAGCAACACAGTACCTAAAATACCAAGGAGGAAAACAACAATGACAAGGAAAAATAGCTATCAAGATACCATAAAGGGGGATACATCACAGGCTGGTAAAGAAAGGGTACAAGTTACAACAAGTGGGGTGCAACCCTCAGACAACAAGGAATCCAACGCAGGTAGAAGAGGCGAGCAAAAAAAGGAAGTATGTCATGAAAGACCCAGTCATCACCCTTACAGAGGATGATGATGAGTTAGTCATGGACAAGTTCCAAGACAGAGGGGAAGAGGTGGTCTATGTTGCAAAGGCACAAAGAGAAGAGATAATGGCCAAGCTCATAGAATTCCATGAAAGTCTACAACAAATACAGAGTCAAGCAGTACCATAGGCCACATCACAGTGACATGAAAATACACATCGACCCCCTGAGAAGAAAGAAGGAGAGGAGACAGTACAGTTGGTAGTGCAAGGCAGGGACACATTCATAGTCACTCGCCAAATGATCAGAATGGATCAAGAGACTGTGCAGAAACCTATGGGGGGAATTTAGCAATTTGAGGTAGTCATTGTGCAGATACTCACCGAGGCATTATACAAACTCCAAGCCAGTGTAATGCAAGAGGTGCAATCTAGAGCCCACACAGATGCGACTAACTTGGAGGTGGGTAGGGGGATATTCGAAATGTTACAAATCACATGTGACCAACTGACCTCAGAGAAAGTGGAGGAGAAAGAACACGTGGATAAGCTAGAGGAGGGGCTAACAATGATATATGATCACATCCCAGATAACGCACAAGAACCAGATAGGATCGCAGAGGAGAAGATAAAAATTATTTCACAAACAATTGAGGGATATAGGCAGGAAATCAAGGAGCTCAAAGAAAAGATTTATCCTACGACTCCTCTGGAGGTTTGATAATAGAGATAAAAACAATTTTCACTCCATATATTGGATATGGAAAAAGAAGTGAGCAAATTTGCATAGTGATGCAGACCCCCCTTCTCTCCTAAGGGATGCACGACCTCCCAGTCTAGGATCGATCAAGAAACTGAGTCTGATTGACTCTCCAGGTCTCTACTAGACCCGAAACCTACTTACATAGGTCCTTTCTCCAAATACACAAGTCGTATGAAACCCATGGGCCCTCTTCTAAGCGTTGTTCAAACATCAATGCCAAGCGGGTGCTATCTCTCCTCTGGCTAAACCCTTTCCTTCACGTGACCACAACTGTGACCACTCGCCTAATCAAAAGGTGCATCACGACTTTGCATATCGAGTCTTCGCATGTGAGTCACCCCGACTCTCCCGACCTCCAAAATCCCGAAAGGAGCCTAGCACGTGCTAGCCCCTCTCTCTTTGTGACCACTGGTGGTGACCACGTGCTTGAGTGAAAGGCACATCGGGACTTCATGTTTCACGACTCTAGGAGTGTTGCTACCTTTGTTCCCCTGATAGTTGAAATCGTAATGACCCGAGATCTACGGTCCATATCTTCCCTTGATCGATGGTTTCGATCAAGTCGATATTTCACATTTCATAACATTGGAGTTCCCCTACCTCCATTCTCCTGATCATCGAAATTGCGATGACTTTGGATCAACGGTCCAGATCTCTCCTCAGATCCAATGACTCAGATCAAGTTGCAGATTCAGGCTTCACGAACTCTTAGTGTTCTTCCCTTTGAATTTTCCAAAGTGCGAGTAAGTGAAATGCTGATTGTTCGCCATGCGTCCCTCCTGGTGGACGGTTCTGATTCTCTAGCCTTCAGATTGAACAGTTGAGATCTTTTCCCCCTTGTGCTTACACTATCTTCATAGTTAGAAGATCTTCTGGGTGTTCAAAGGTCTCGAACCTTTGCTCCTTCATCGAGTTTGATTCTTGGATCTCTTTAACACTTATGAAAAGTGTTACCCCTCCTGAGCTTGGTCTCATGAAGACTTCAATTTCTCGTGCACTCCTTGCATTTCAAGGATTTCGATAACTCAGATCCTCGAGATTTCTCAAAGAGAAACTCCTCTCACTCTCCTGAAGATCTCCTTTTCTGGTTCCTTGACTTCTGTAAAGTCCCTTCGACACTTAACCGAATCTCGGATCTATGCACTCCTTGCACCAGATCTTACGCAAGGTTTTGGGTTCTTGCGGATGACCGTGCACTCTTTGCACCAGTCTCTTTACACTCCTTGCAAAGGGAAAGTTTTGTGTTATCTCTTATGAGCTTCGAAACCGAAATAGATTATGTCAATGCATTCCTTGCGTTATGTGTGCACACCTTACACTACTTCCGCATAAGAGAAACAATTGAAACTTATCCTAACATTCACAGTTCCATCTACTCACAACTAAATTCATTCATTCATGAAAGCAAAATAATAGGGAATTGCAAACAATGTCTACACCATACGTTGGATCAAATTTCCTCTGTTATATTCCAAAATGAAAATGGTTACAACTGTAAATGAAAAATGAAGAAACCTGAAAACTCATAAATCTCTTACTAACTTGCAGTTAACGTCTACCCTGTAGCTCACTACCAACCTAAAAAACTAGCCTCATTTGGGCGTACAAAACCTCTATTTATCTCAGAGGGTTCTTAGGGTTTCCCCAGGCTACTTTTCTACTCTATAACTTAACCTAATGACTATCTATACCAGTCGCATTCTGGAGTCGTAGTGGAGTCTCCCATTTTGCTCGTAATCATCCAAGCATGCCTCCAAATTTTCCTAGCCTGATTTCAAGTGTGCCTCAAACATTAATTCCGACGCTGAGTTAAGGAAGAATTCAAAATATCTGTTGTGACTTCCATCGTTGAGCTCCCGTACAGGTTCCCAGACGTTGATGGGTCTTGCTCTACATGCTTGCCAACAATGCTCCTGCATCATACTCCCCTTGACAAAAATTCATGGACACCTATCCATGAGCTCCTGCACTGACTTTCCATGCTTTTGAATAGCAGCTTTGTTTTCCCAACTGGAATCCTCTATTGGGTGTCCCTTCCACTTGACCATATATTCAAAATAGGTCTTCCTTCTGGTCTTCTTGCCAATCCTCTGATCAACAATCTTCTCCATTTGTGGTTTTTTTGCTATAGGAATTTGTTTCTCCCACTGAATCTTCTCTTGATCTTTTGACCCCTCTGTGTCGTATTTCCTATAAGGATGTAGGCCTAAAACATTGAATATGGGTGATATGCCCACACCATCTGGCAGTTCAATCTCGTAGGTGTTTGCATTAAACTTCCTCAATATCTTATATGGTCCTATCTTCTTCATATTCAACTTGTTATATCTTCCCCTAAAGAACCTTTCCTTCCTGAGATGTGTCAGAACCTGATCTCCTACTTCAAATTAAATTTCTTTGTGGTGTTGATCAAATCTACGCTTGTAATCCATGTTATAACTCTGCAACTGTCCTCTGATCTGGCTATGGAGCTTCTGCATTTCTGCAGCAAAATCTTCTGCCCCCGCACTCCTGATCTCACTCTATTCCAAGTCTCTCAACTCAGATACTCCCCTGGGTTGCATTCCATACAATATTTGGAATGGGATCTTCTAGTGCTCCTATTTGGTGAGTCATTGTATGCAAATTCTGCTTGCGGTAAAATCTGATCCCACTGATTATGGTGCTCGGTGACCAGACTCCTCAATAAGTTTCCCAAACTTCTTTTCACCACCTTAGTCTGTCCATCTGTCCGAGGATGATAAGTTGAGCTAAAGGAAAAATATGTCCCCAACTTCTTCCATAGTGTTCTCCAAAAGTGACCAACAAATTTTGTGTCTCTGTCCGAGACAATGCTTCTGGGTAGGCCGTGAAGTCTTACAACCTCCTTGAAAAACAGATTTGCAACATGTGTTGCATCACTGGTCTTCTGGCATGGGATAAAATGTGCCATATTTGAAAATCTATCCACCACCACAAATATGGAATCAAATCCTCTTTGCGTTCTTGGCAATCTTAACACAAAATCCATGCTTATTCCATCCCAAGTCCTCTCTGATATTGGCAATGGTTGGTACAATCCAGTGTTCTGTCTTTTTCCTTTTGCATGTTGGCAGATTCTACATCTGTTTATGAACTTTATCACTTATGTTCTCATACATGGCCAATAGTATGAACTGATCAACTTTGCAAACATTTTATCATGGTTGAAATGTCCAACCAATCCTCCACTATGTTTTTCTTTCAAAAGGTTATCCTTCATTGAGCACTTTGGTATGCACAAAGGATTTTTCTTGAACAACAATCCCTCTTGAATCATGTACTCTATCCATTGGCTTTTTTTTCTCAGCACATGGTTTGCACATGCTTCATATGCTTCCTTGAAATCCGTATCATCACAATACATGTCCTTAAGGTATTCAAACCCCAAGGTCTTCACCTGGAATTCTTGGAGAATCAAACATCTCCTGCATAATGCATCAACAACTTTGTTAGCATTCCCAACAATATGTTTTATGAGAAAAGTAAAAATTTTCATAAACTCAACCCATTTTGCATGCCTCTGATTCAATTTTTCCTGTCTGGTTATGAATTCTAAAGCCTGGTTATCATTATACAAGGCAAATTCTTGTGGGACAAGGCAATGTCTCTGTTATCACTCCATGAAACTCTTTGTGGTTGTAAGTCAAAGATGTTTGGTAACTTAAAGTAAACTTGTTTTTGTATGTTTGGATCAATGGGATAACTCAATTACAGTATGGTATTCAGATAGTCAAAATGAGAATCAAATGAACCAGTGCTCTCAAGGATCAATAATCAGATGATAGCTTTTAAGTGGGTGAGAAAACAATGCTTATAAACCAAATACAAATGTAGGGTTTAATAAACAATGATAAGCAACTATTAATCAAGTTACGAGCTAACCAATGAGATGACAGTCATTCTGCAGCTAAAACAACTTGAATAAGAGTACAGAAGGAAAGATGAGAATCTGACATCAATAGAGAGAGAAAACTGTGATTTGTATTATCATATGGAAAAGTATGTTTACAATATAGTATATTATGTATCCTAAATCGAACCCTCTTCTCTCAAGATAGCATAGGCTTTATATCCTTTACATGAAAGTTGGAGATCCTATTAGGAGGGATCGAGAATACTAAAAATAGTATAATCATAAAACTAATTGCAAACTTGTAGGAACGGATCCTTTAAAAAGGGAAGTCAAACCACATCCTAATACTAAGTCTTTGACAGCTGCTCCTGTATGTTGGATGATGACTATGCCTTCTAGAATCTTCAATTGACATCCGGAAGCTAATCTTCTCATTCTGGAGATTTCCTTTAAACAACTTATAATATCTTTGACTGAAAATAGTAAAATTTATTTATCTTCTTGTCTCAACATCTGTCTCAAAAACTGGAATAGAACACTAAAACATATCTCTTTAATTATATTCTTAACTTAGAAACCATCCTCATTCACTTTGAAAAGATCAAACCGAGATCTGTGCAAAAATAATATCAATCTGCCCTTCTCTGCGGTTTCATCAGCTCTTCCGCCTTGAAATCTGCTAGTTAGTCGTTGAAAGTTTTACTTTTCAACAGCTAACTAGTTGTCAATATGCTTCCTATGCCAGTGAAAACTCTTTATTATCAGCAAGTGTTGTGATTTTATTTAGATATCTTTTCCAATGCTGCTCCTCCTTATTAAGGTACTCTCTGAGTAGAATTTCACTCTGTATATGCACTTTTTGCCTCTGTTATATTGTTTCCAATGTTTTACAAACCTTCTTGAATTTGCTCAAATGACCTCTACGAAATGATATCTATAAGCTATTTGGGCATGGAGTACAAATTTTTTGCATTTGAATTAGGCTTAAACTTCCTGAGTGGGCATTGTTTTAACATCTCCAAGGATGCCTTTGGCTGATCCATTGGGACTATGTGACCTACATCATGAACCTTGAGAAAACTGAGTGGTTCATAACTGGTTATTAAACCTGCTTCCTTATCATCTACAAGGAAGGAATTTGTAGATGCCTTCTTGAAATTCTCACTTCTAGACCAATCCATGGAATTCACCCATCTTGAATTACCTAACCAGTTGCAAATGGAGTCATATTCCCTTGCATAAACTAACAGCTTAACACCATCCTTCAAGAGTGTTGGAATGCCAACTTCCATATTCCGCATCCAGTTAGTTAGCATAGCTTCATAAACCAGAGGGCTACAGGAGACAAATTTTCGGCTCCCAACACCAAGAGCCTCCCTAACAGAAGCCTTGTTCAAGTAATTCTCCATATTTGAGAAATCGTAGCAAAGGCCACCATTGCACTCCTTCTGAACATCATAGTAATTAATATTCTGAGCTAATGCCATAATGGAATTGAAAATTGAGGTGCACACCAAGTATGATGCAAAGCAACTAACAGTCCCTTTGGTACCACAAAGTTTTATGGACAGTTCACAAGCTGGATAGATTTTGTTGATCCGATTGTAATCATCTTCCTTAATCAGGCCCATCTCCAATGCATAATCTGTGTATGCTTTATACTGGATTGTTGAATCAGTAAGTCCATTACCAATGGAAAATCCCTTCAAATTTATTGGAAGACCCTCACTCACTTTGTTTCCTTGGTGGACCCTGCTTGTGACTTATGGAATGTAATGTCTAGCATATGACTCTCCAGTTATAAAGAAGTCATTATTTGCATTCTATGGGTGTTCCTTGAAAAATTCCTTTAGAAAGTCATACATATCATTACTAACACCCTTCTCATCATGACGAATATCACGTACATGAGTGTTGTAACTAAAACCAATTCCAGTAGGTTGATCTAAAAAAATAAGATTTGATGCCTTGTCACCTCCATACTCATTTCAGGAAAAAGTTAAATTGTCTATAATCTTGAAAGGTCCATTCTCATAAAACACAACTAGTTCACTGCTACAACCAGGGTCTCCAGTCATCCAAAGTACAACAGGGTCATCCTTTTTGCTTCCCCGTGACTCAAAGAAGAAGTAGAACATCTTGGCAGCATGTGTGTGTTCGAGGAGAAAATATCCGGCATGATGGTCGAGCTCTTTGAGGCCTGCAGACTCCCCCGATATGCCATGGAACCCAGCATCTTGCACAATGCACAATATCAAAGACAACACTTGGAAAGGGGAACCTTTTGGTGCCCATCACAACCGATATTGCAGGAATTCCTCATTCAAGAGCAAGCTGAACTTGTGCTTCATGCTCATCTTTAGCTGCAAAAGACAAGGTTAAAACATCTTTTTCAAACAAGAAACCTTCAAAACAGGGAATACCACATCCAACATCCAGAACCACTCGTCTATGCTTACCCCATGAATGTCAGGTAAAGCCTTATTTACAACTGCAAGTTTAGCGTGAGGAACATTATTGTACCATATCTTATCTCTGCTTGTGGGCTATCTTATTGGTTTCTTATATCCTTTGGGAAAGAGAAAGAGTCATCGATCTGCTATCAACAAACTTGCAAAATCCTACAGCTCGATGAAAAACTCCTTCGATCGTGGCTTAGTTGGAATTGTTGTCACCTGGAAGCCCTCAGAGTTTTCCTCCAAGAAGAGATATATATGATCGATCTGTATAAAAGTCAATAGAGCTACGATCAATCACTTGGCACATGTATCATGTTCGTAGCTCAAACTCTGCATAAGATGCTTTGATTTTGACAATCTGTTGGTGGAAAACTCAAACTCTGTAACTCGGTGCAAATCCCTTTGTGGCCCCTCTTCGTAGCTAGATACTTTCAACGTGTCAATCTTGAACAACCAATGTTGCATTCACCATTGAACAACTGTGTCGTCTTGGGTAGTTGTATCATCGATTTGGCAGTTTGATGGCTCAGCGCATGGTGTTCCATATGAATAGGTTTTTATTTATTTTCTCAAATGCTAAGAATTTCATATGCAAGTGAAATTCCAAAGGTTTAAAACCTTTGTATGCATAGAGCCCGGCACTTGTGGCTAACTTATAGACTCAGATTTTGGCTTAGAAATAACTCATTTCTTGTATGTCAACTTGGAATTTAGTATGGTTGGTAGTTAGCATAATAACATTAGAACAGGTCATAAAGTTTTGACTCATGCCTTGGCATGTGAATATCCCATGGCCTAACTTATGTTGAATCATAACTTAACCCCATGACTAGATTCATATGTGACTTGTGAATATGAACTAGGTATTTGGCTTGAGTTTAGTATCACTTGGAGCACCCACCACTTCATAACAGAAGTACATTTATTGTTTGACAGTATAAAATCCAATAGAGCTAGGGTTATAGGTTAAGTATCATTTATTTTGCATTTTGGTATTGCAGGCTTAAAACAGAGTAATAAAAACTCTCAAGTAAATATGATCAACGAGAGCTTGGTTAAGAAAGATTGGGAATTGGAGATATAGACAATTCCTCTTAAAAATTTAAAAATGAGCTTATGGAGAAAACATAAAAAAATACCAGTGCATTTTTTATCACTAACATTTGGCTCCAATTGGGATGGAGACCTCCCTACGAGGTTTCCCATAACCTAGTAGTTCCAGTCGCCTTTAGCATTGTGCATGGAGTCATCTGGTCTTTATAATTTTTCTCCTATAAACCTGCTTGTAGCCTACTCTACTTATTCAAGAAAACCGAAAGCAATCTATCTGCTCATACTATATTGCCTCTTATCAGGTGAAGTCATCCTTCCAATGAAGCCATGTAAGAAATTATTTTACTGAATCTGTTCATGGTCTTGTCCCAAAAAATAAAGGAATGCATAGCCAACATAAATGTTGTTTAAACAGATGATAAAGTCGATTTTCATCTGACAATATTACTTTAACACATATGTTGCTCATAAATTGCAAATAGTCAGCAATAGGGTCATCAAATCCACAAAGAAATACCTCTTTACGCTGTTGTTCCAACTGAAAACTGAAAACATGTTGCTTGTTGCCTTCAATGTCAGTGTTGAATGTGGAGTGTTCTTCCTCTGTCAAATAAAAATACAAGCTCAACTGCTAATCTAAAACTTTCTACTCCTCACCTTCCTCCTCATAACTGTTGAAATCTGCCTTGGTCTGCAAATCAAAAAACTGAGGGTTGCCCTTAGAATCTGCTGCAGATATGAAACTATCACCTGCTAGTGTGTCAATCTGATAATCATCTTTAGGGTTTTCAAAGGAGACAATCTCATCTTCATGATAACCTAAGTCAATGGACACATTTGATACAATGTCAAAAGCATCTATGCCATGGTTATCCTCCTGAAGATCATAAATATCTCGGTCACAATGAGAGGTATCCCCTATTTTAGCATACTCTTCATGGCTATCTGAATCTTTATTTAGCACACTAAATTCATGACAACATTCTGGATAAAAAAAGGTCAGCTGAAAACTTTCCTTTACAAAATGAATGAAATGCAGCATGAAAGTCTGCCATGGAACTAATACTTGCATTTGGAAGAGACTGCCACCGGTCAAGAGCAAATCCCTCTAATGATTGCCTGAAAAGTTTAATTTGAACATCTTCATGTATAATTTCAAGTCAATTAATAAAGTCATGAAAATCCAGCAAGTGTTCAGCTGGTACTTCTCATTCTTCTCCTCGAAATATGGGAATACTTCTTTCCCATTTGTTAGTAACAATTGTGGTATCGGGATTTTAAAGGGAGAGACGGCCGAGACCTTTCGAGTCTCGAAAGACCGATGGGATCCTAGCCGTTGATTTTGGCACGACGCATGTCAGACATCAGAAGGAAAGTTGGGATTTCAGCCCATCGGAGGATCGGAGTTTCCAAAGGCAAAAAACTCTTACATAAGTAAATCGCGATGCGCGATTGCCCGACTGAATCAGAGTCGTCCGTCAGCTGTGGCACGTGGCGAAAGATCCTGCAGAGTTGGGGATCGGGGATATGAAAGTTCCATGCACCTGATAGTAGAAATCGCGATATCCCGATACTCGATTTCCCGACGTTGCTATGAATCATAGTGGAAGACAGGTGGCAAGCTTTCGAGTCGGGGAAGGGGCCGTTGACATGTCAATGGCCATGAGCCATCGGGGATCGGGGAATCGCGAATCCGGAGGATGTGTGAACATTGACCTCGCAAACCCTGAAACTCCGATGGAAGACTATACGATCGCGGGCGTGTGGTAACGGTCATTTGGACCGGGGTATAGTCAGGGGGCTAGCGTACAAGGAGCTATCGGCAATCGGAGAATCGCGACTCCCGGGCACTTGTGTATTGAGGCATCAAAAACGTCGAAACCCCGACAGAGGTTCGGCTCAGGTCACATAAGAGGTGGTCATATGGGTGATAGTATAGCCAGGAGGGCTAACTCATGCGCACGCTCATCGGAGAATCGACAATCGGGAATTCAAGAGTCAAGAACTCTTGACAGCAGAAATCGCGAAACCCTGATCCCCAATACAGAATCAGGGACGACCATGGTTAGGTGCTGAAGGCCGTGAAGAGATTGGAAAGGACCTGTGGATCGGGTTTTTGCAGCAGTGTTTCCCAAGGGAATTCAAGGAGCCGTTTCGGCTCAGCAGAAAATGATAAGGAAGGTAGGTGAAGCCTTGTGTCACCCATTTATTGCAGAGTATGGAGGTTCCGGCCAGAGTGTACCCAGGAGAGTCCCTTTGTACCGATTCTCTGCAGAAAGGTCACACCGAGTCTTCAACTCGCCAAGAGAGCCTGAACACGCCAATTCAAACATTAAAAGAGGCTCAGCTACCCCCTGGCGTGAGCCATGCTGAATTGAAGAAGAATATGACAGAAGTCCAGAGGACAGATTTGATTGAGGAAACAACCCCTCCATTAAAAGTCCTAAGATACTGTTGCCAGGCGGATTTTGGTTGAAGTATATGTAGGCATTTTTGCCATTTTGTAATCTATCAATGGTAGAGCAGAGCTCCCTGGTTGTAAAGTTTTAATGAAGCATTGTTGTTCTGGTTATGTATGAACTTTGGAGACTTCTTGCCTTATGAATGCCAGTTTCTATCATGTCTTTGTTTACACTATATTAGAGCAGCTCAGAATTGGAGGATCCAGTCGAGCTGTAACTATTATAGGATGATGTTGTAATGGATCACTGCAATATTTACGAAGCCTTTAATCAGTCCCTGTGATTTCCTTAACGTTGAACGACTTGGAATTGGAGGATCCAGTCAAGTCCTCTTTCAGTTTCTTGAAACCCTGAACCAGGAGGATCCTGTTCTCAGAGTTTTTCTTCTACAAACTGCTGCAAGCCTGATGCCTAGAGCTGTTTGTTCACTTTCTCGTAAGTCTTCCACCTGTTCATCTTTAAATTAACCCACTGGATGAAGTTAGGATTCCAGACCTCCTCTGTTCTTTATGTACCAGACTCAGTCCCTGAATTAGAGTGATACCTCTTAGAGCCATTATCTCCATTTGATCACCCTTTATAAACAAATCGTGACATAAAACTGATGGGCGTTGGGCTCTGCTCCTGCAAGCAATCCAGGAGTGACTTCTGACGCTAACATTTCTGGCGTCGTTGCCGGGGACAGAATTGAAGATTTTCCTTGGGTAGGACGACATTGAGACTTTGAATCCGAAGGTGCATAGGATCATCAGAGCCTTTCAGATTGCTAATTTTGCACCTGGCGACTCCATTGTGACGACTTCGTTGAGGAGAACCTGCTCTGTTAATTGTGGCTTTCAGAGGCAGGCATATGCGGTCTCACCCACAACTTCCTCTAGCTATGCCCGAAACAAACCCAGAGGCAATGCTCAGAAAGGGAAGGGCCTCTGAGGAAGAAGCGTCCATCACCGAACCAGGTAATCCACCATATCCTTCTGTTGGAGCTCATTTTTCTCCTCCTCAGATTTTTGACAGGCCTGTCTCTGCAGTTTCCCGTTTCTTAAATTTTGGGAGTGTTCTTGTTGAGTTTTCCCCTCCCGATCTGGGATCAGAGGGACAAGATTTTGCCACTCCCCTCTCCCCTGAAGCTATGCCTTGGCGTAGACCCATGACCTTAGAAGATTTCCCTACTCCTGCGCAAGGAGGAGCACCTGCTGACTGGAGCTCGGTAACCTGTTCTCTGAATCACCTCTTGTTTCCCACCCCACTTCGAGATTTACTGTCAATAACCCCATTGCGAACTCCTTCTCCTCCGAGTTCTCCTCTGCCTAACATCCCTATGGCTGGTGCTAATCCCCCTCTCAACAGAATGGATGCTATAGTCACTACCAGATACGCTCCCTTAGTTCTTCTCCATCCTATGAATCCCCTCCCTGCTGGAGATTACCTGAAATACAGGCCCAAGTTCACTGGGGAAGGAGACTTAACTGCTGAAGAGCACCTGGCTGCTTTCTACAGTTATGCAGACAACCTCAATATTGAAAATGAGGACGTCTGGATGAGAGTTTTCGTCAAAGCCTGGATGGTGAAGTGAGGAAGTGGTTTAGAGGATTGGCCCCAGGATCTATTGATGGGATTGAAGCTCTGGATAATGCTTTCCTGAGGCAGTGGGGAGATAGGAAGGACTTCATGTATTACATGACAGAATTCGGGTCTTTGAAAAAGATGGAAGGAGAGTCAGTCTCTGACTTCTCCAAAATATTTAACAAGATGTATAACAAGATCCCTGCAGAGATAAAGCCCTCAGAGGCCTCTGCCCAAATCTCCTATGCTGGTGCATTTGACCTTGATTTCTGCCTTTTGCTGAGAGAAAGAAGTGCCGCCTCCTTAGCCCAAATGCAAGATGCGGCCATAGAAGTGGAATCCAATGTATTAGCAGCTGACAGACTGAGAAACAAGGCCGACGCAGACAGAAGAAAAGGAAGGTCAGAAGCCTCAACTTCTGGATCATTGGCGCCTCACCCTCAAGTGGATGAACTGACCAAGATGGTGAAGTCTCTGTCTGCAGAGATGGAGAGGATGAGGAACTGACCAAGATGGTGAAGTCTCTGTCTGCAGAGATGGAGAGGATGAGAATGGAAGGGAGGCAGGCATATAAAGGGACCTCAGATCGCTGAAAACAAGGGAGGTTTTAGGAGGCCAAATAATTTTACTCCCCCGAATGTACAGAAAGAGAAGGGAAGAGACAGAGAAGATCATAAGATTCAGGCCCCTTTTCAAAACAATTTTGTGACCAAGGGGGGAGAAAGGGAATCAGAGGAGCTTGATCCTGAAATCTCACTCAATCTGCATACGAGGAGTCTCTCATGGACAGCCAGCTGAATGAGCTGAGCAAGGGAGACAAGGCTAGTGGCGGCCGAGGCAGGTACAACCTGATGTCTGATAAAAAGATGGCAGCGCCCGATATTCCTCAGCAGTCCTTTAGAGCAGAGAGACCTGCAGATGAAGAAGCAAATGATCACAAAGGTAAGAAAGCTCAACCCCCCTCCCCCATTGTCCATAATCATGTTCCTGAAATTAAAGAAATTCCAAAGCCTACATCTTCTTTTAATTTTGAGCATGAGATTCAAAGGATCAGAATCCCTGTGCCCCTCACCGAGCTGATCAAACATGGTGAATTTAAAAAACGCTTCTCTGAGCTTTTACAATCTGAAGCCTCATTCCTTCCCTCAGACTCTATAAACCTCCAAGACGAAAAGCCAGCAGTTGTCCTAGGTCCCATGGTAGAAGATAGAGATGACTCATCCCCCTCCTTCTACACCTCCTTGAACATACATGACAAAGTGTTGCACAACTGTTTGATGGATTCAGGGGCCTCTCACAACCTCATGCCCAAAACTGTCATGGAGGAGTTGGGACTAGAAGTTACCATAGCCTATCATGACCTCTATTCTTTTGACTCTAGGAGAGTTCAGTGTCTTGGAGCTATTAAAGACCTGGTTGTAACCTTGTTTCAGCTGCCTATGAAAAGTGTGGTCATGGATATCGTAGTAGCCGATGTTCCCCCCAAGTTCGGAATGTTGTTATCAAGATCTTGGATAAAAAGACTGGGGGGAACCTTGCAAATGGACCTCACATATGCTACTATCCCAGTGTTCGGAGGGGAGCATAGAAGACTGTATAGGGAAGCTCAATTGGCCTATATAATCAGTGATGAAGCCAACCCCACCAACCATCCTATTTTTGCCTTAGATACTGATTTAGGCTCCAGTTTACTGCAGCTCACCCATGCCCCAGAGCTGCCTCTGAGACTTAGAAAACAGCCCACTGTTTCCCCTGAAGTTCCTCTCTCCATCACCCCAATCTGGAAAATGTTTTTTGATGGAGCCTGTTCCTTAGAAGGCGCTGGAGCTGGAATAGTTTTTGTGTCGCCTGCTCAGGAAACCATATCTCTGTCATACAAATTAGAATTTGAAGCTACCAACAATGTGGCAGAGTATGAGGCTCCTATTCTGGGACTAAGGGCTGCAAGGGAAATGGGAATTCAGGAGATAGCAGTGTTCGGTGATGCAGAGTTGTTGGTCCAGCAAGTCAGAAACGCTTATCAAGCTAGGCATCCTCGACTCAGGAGTTACAGGAATGAGGTCTGGGACCTTGTCGACAGTTTCTTCTCGGCATTTAATATTTCTTTCATCCCAAGAGAAAAGAACACCTTAGCAGATTCCTTGGCTGCATCGGCTAGCAATTTCAGAGTACCCCTGCCACCCAAATTCAGATATGATGTGGAGGTTAAATACAGACCCTCCATACTTGACAACGTCAAGCATTGGAGGGTATTCGAGGATGATCTTGAGGTCAAGAGGTTCTTGGAGACTGTTGAGGAATTTTCAGAAATGCACATAGACCAAGATGTCGTCCCAGAAGAAGAGCCCGATGGGGGTAATCTTCTGAATAAGATTGCAGGGTGTGACTTTGTACAGCTGCCCAGCAACCACATTCCCAGGGGACTCATTCCTTTGGAAAGGATTTTTGATAGTAACGATGTGTCGGTCAAAGGAAAGATCTCGGAGGAGGACACTGATACTATTCAGTGCAATATTGGAACCGAGAGTGAGCCCAAGTATGTCAAATTGTCGAAAGGTCTGACAGAGGAACAGAGGTCCGGATATGGTGCACTTTTAAGGAAATTCGCCGATGTGTTTGCCTGGACCTACGAAGACCTCAAAACCTATGACACCTCAGTCATAGAGCATAAAATTCCATTAAAAGAGGAGGCAAAGCCTTTCAGGCAGAAGCTGAGGCAGATCAATCCCATGTTGTTGCCCATCATGGAGAGAGAAGTGAAGAAGTTGCTTCAAGCTCAGATCATCGTTCCATTGAGATATTCGGAATGGGTGGATAATTTGGTGCCAGTCAGGAAAAAGAATGGAGAGATCAGAATCTGTGTAGACTTCATAAATTTGAACCGGAGCTCACGGAAAGATAACTACCCCTTGCCGAAGATGGAACATATAATGCAGAGGGTGACAGGAGCCTCCAGAATGTCCATGATTGACGGTTTCTCTGGCTACAATCAGGTCTCTGTTCTGCCTGAAGACAGGGAAAAGACAGCATTCACCACTCCATGGGGTACGTTCATGTATGCTAAGATGCCATTTGGACTAATGAATGCGGGGGCAACTTTCCAGCGTGCCATGGACATAGCTTTTGTTGGGGAAAAAGACAAATTTGTGGTCGTTTATCTGGATGACATCACAGTATTTTCAAAATCTGATGAAGAACACCGCTGCCACCTTAGGAAAGTTTTCTTGAAATGCAGAAAGTTTGGCATTTCATTAAACCCCAAGAAATCCTTATTCGCCATGCAGGAGGGAAAGTTACTAGGTCACATAGTATCAGAAGAAGGAGTCAGGATTGATCCCAGCAGAATTGAGGCAATACAAGCCGTGGACAAGTTGTC
>CBVK0100020238.1:0-40765 GCA_900067695.1 Picea abies
CTTCCGATCTCACCTATCTCAAACTGAAAGGGGCAAGCACCAAACTATGTGAGGACGATGGGGTAAGGAATTGACTGTGTGCATCCAATGATGCAATGAAGAAGGATGATATGTACTCTCTCTGCTGAAAACCAATCAAACTCTAGTAAATTAGGTCCCAAAACCTCATAACCTTGTAGAACTATGGGTCGGACAAGAGTGTCCATGAGCAACATCTTGGACGATATGTCCTGAAAATGGTTCTGGAAACATTGCCTCTCAAGAACAGCCAAGGGCCCAAATCCCTTGCTGACTTGAGGCTAAAGTGTGTGTCGCAGACTAAAACAAGGTCCTATGAACAATATCCCCAAATAAGTATATGTGTTGATGATCTCGATCTCCTCTCCTCTGAAAAACAAATGGTGATCAAAGAGGATCTTCTTCGACCTATTGAAGATCATGACCTTGGTTTTACCCACGTTGATTATCAACTGACGAAGGTCACAAAAGAGGGCCAAGGCATCCAGTTGTCTCTACAACCCTTCAGGGGATGAGGCTAAAAGAATCACATCATCTGCGAAAAGTAGGATTGAAATCAAGACCTGGTGGACGAGGCACCCATCTTCGTCCTGGATGTGCTCATGCAAGGAATCCAGCTCGTCAATGTAGATCCCAAACAATGTGGGGGACCGAGGGCAACCCTATTTGACCCCAATGGTACTCCTGATAAAATATGATATCCCATGTGTTGTGCATAGATGACCAAGGACTGACTCGAATCATAGGATCTTGGGTAGGATCAGCATTGTTCATAGCCCTAGGCTTTGTCTCTACCCTAGATGCACGTGGTGCACTAAAAGGTTGTACTTTGGAGGCTAACATATTTTCTTCAATTTTACCATCCCACTCTTGAGCTTCCTCCAAGGTAATTGGGAATTTATCTCTCAACATGAAACCAAATTTCCCGTAAAACGCATTATTGTACTGTAGGAGGATGGCATCATCTCTTAGCTTGAGATTATCAGGGATTTGTTTTTATCAAGTTGCTAAACTTTTCATCAAACTTCGAACAATTTCATTGTCTTTCTTTTTTACTTATGGAGTTGGGTTAGCATCAATTTACCATCTTTTCCGATTGCCCATATTTTCATGAAGGGGTCATGGAAGGCTTGCCAGGATCTAATGTTGTTAGTGGACAAACTACTATACCATGACCTAGCATTTTCTTCTAACGATATTGAAAAGGGTTTCATAGCTACATATTCATGTTCATTCGAGACTTCATGCACACCAAGCGCATTGTAAAAATGTGTTAGGTGATCTTCAACTATGATGATATTATGGTTTTCTCCACAAGCTTCTAGCCATGTTCACAATGAGAAGTGTTTACCTTTAATAGCCAAGAGATAACAACCTTCTCAGTAGAAAATAATGTTTTACTAGATCTAGCCTAGCAAAACATAAACAACCATTATCTCTTCAACTAACTATGGAGATATGGTCAACAATGAATAAAATATAAGCAGGTTATGCCACCTATACAATGATGCCCACAATGAAGGAGGAATGAGTCAAAAAGATCCTCAACTAACTCCTCAAATTAAGCCAACTATCTCAACAACCAAGTTGTCCTCCTCAAAAAAGTGAAAAAGGCCACACATGTGGAACGTGTAGGCCCTCTAGAAGTGGATGGCTCTATCAAACAGGCTCAAATCATGGCTCAAATCTGTGAAGGAGGCCGGAGCCTACAGTTATAAAGTAAAAGGGCGGAGCTGTCCATTTAAAGGTGGCCGCAGACCTCCAATACTGCCACAGCAATACCCCAACAGCAAATGAAAGAAGGCGGACCAAATTTATTGCTTCCTGTGGCATGAAGATTCATGTGGCATAAAACTAAATGGGGCGGACCTTGTCAAAACTGTGGTAACCCTCCTTACAAAGACCGCAGGCCTAAAGTATAACCTGTTCAAGCTTCCAAAACAGCAGGGAAGGACCGCCACTTGTCCTTTGACAACTCGGCCTGCTAGAAAAAGTAGTCGCTGCCTAGAGAAGCTCAGCATATCAGCAGTCAGCTACAGGACGATATTAAAACTCAGCATATCAGCTACAGGATTGTATTAGAGAGTCCAGATAGTGTGAACTCTCAACAAAGCAAACTATTAAATATCTAACTCCGGTGGCATGAACAGATAGCTAAATAAAATACACCATAAATATGCATAAATCATTCTTCTTCCATTACTTATTCTTCATCAAATAGGATCGAGCATTCAGTAGTTATACAAGCATTCTTCACTGTGTTGAATCTCTTGGAAGGGATCCTCAGATTTAGCGCAGAGCATAAATTTGGGAAATTGAAATTGCATTAGAAGAATTAAAATCCGTTGATGGTGTTCCTGAACCAAGCAGGTCCAGAAAGAATGATTCTCCTCCATCCTCATCACTTCAAGTAGATTCCTGAATTGCATATGGGTGACTTTCTTAAACCTGTGAAGAATTTGAGCAAGTATGGATCATGGCCAATAAATGACAGACCTTACAAATGGGATTGAGAGGCAATCTGCCATTCAGTTAGCCAGCCACAAGATCAACTTGATCTTGGTTGAAAAAAATCCTTCCAAGCTTAAAGACCTTACAAATAAAATACAGAACCCAAGTAAAAATTGTTGTGGTGGATTTCAGGAATCAGTATAGAAGACATGAGCAAAGTAGATGAGGCCATCAAAGACTTGGACGTTGGAATTTTGATAAACAATGTTGGGGTATGCTGCCACTATGTTAGTTTTCTTCATAAAATTGATTCCCAGCTTCTCAAGAATCTCATAGCAGTAAAATGCCAGAATTATGATGGAAGTTAAGCCTGATAAATCAAGCAACTTCAAGTTCCTAGTGTTGATATTATGGTAGCTGCGGGAGGTATTTACCTCCACGTGTAAACTTGACGAGAATAGAATATTCCGGGAAGCAAGAAGAAACCCTAATGAGTTGGCTAACAACCCTAGAAGACAAGTCGGCTCAAGGGGATAATTTGTATTAGGTTATTAGCCTTCGAGAGAAAAAGTCGTCCAGAAGAAATATTATATACTGAGTAAATAGGTACCCAAAATGAGAAGTCGGCCCAGGGAGATAGCCAAAATTAGTATAAATACAGGAGGCCAGTCTTCATTTTGGCAGGCATTCTCAGAATTGCAGAGCTCACTTGTGCGCACTGCAGTTAGCCAGTTTTCTACGCAAGTTTGGAGGAGAGTTGTCGTTGCAGTTGTTGCAGCTAGCAGATTACGTTTTGGCTTGGACTATCTCTTGGTTATGATTTGGACTATCTGATCAACTCTTGTTTGGTGCGCTATCCTTGGAGAAAGGTGCGCCACCCTTTGTTTGGCTATCTAGCCTAGGGTTTGCTTCCGAAGTGATTCTCTGTCAAGGTTAAGATGCTCGGAGGGTGGCTTCAACGTATGGTTGGGTGCCAATAGTGATATTGTCTATATGGTAAAACGAGCACATCCATCATATTCTAACAGGTTATGGGCCCACACCTCCTTCATTCAGTCTAACCACTGGAAGGAAGCATAGCCATAAGGATATTAAGCTCGTTGAAGAACTGCCGCTAGGGTTTCTAGCAGGAGCAGTCACCAAAGCACTGCCGCTAGGGTTACTAGCAGGTGCAGTTGCAGAAACCCTAACCCTCTCGTTGAGGCACTATAAGTGAAGAGATTGACCTAATTTCCGGATAGACCAGTGCGCCCTAGCCTAGCGCATCTCCTGGTACTCTCAGCAAGTTAAGACTTCAAGTTTGAGTTTTTGGTCAAATCTAGGGTTGACCAAGTCAAAGCAGCAATGACTTACTCTAAGAACTCAGAAAACAAGTTAGATGGAGCTTCTAACTTCAAAGCGTGGAAGGAAAGATCGTGGAATCAGAGTTTGAAGAAGGAAAAGAGAAGGAACCGCAGAACGTTGCAGTTATGGAGAAGTTCAAAGATGGTGACATCAATGCCATGAGTATCATAGTGGACTCTATAAAAGACCACTTGATACCCTACATCTCCCATCTTGGCTCATCGAAGAAGATGTACGATGCCCTAACAAACCTCTTCTCAGTCAGAAACATTGGACAAGTAATGAGTCTGAAGAATGAGCTCCGTGACATGAAGATGAATGATGATGACAGCATAACATCATACTTTGTGAGAATCTCTCAACTAAGAGATCAACTACAAGCTATTGAAGAGATCATTTCAGAGAAGGAATTGGTAAACATAGTACTCAATGGTCTTCCCAAGATGTGGGATGCATTTGCTGCAAGCATGAACACAAGGAAGGAGTATCCTACATTTGAAGAACTTTGGACTTCTTGTGCTCAAGAAGAGTCAACGATCAGTGCAAAAGAGAAACCCCAAAAGAAGTACGATGATCAAACCTTCACAGCAAGGTTCAAGAATTTCAGGAACAAAAGGAAGTTTGGCTCCAGGAAGAAAACAAATCAAGAGAAAGATATGTCAAGGATACAATGCTTCAATTGTCAAAAGTATGGTCACTACAAGAATCATTGTCCCGAGTTAAAGAAAAGGAAGGAAACACACGAAGCATCAGTTGTCGAAGAAAGGGAACCATCAAAGAAAGCCAAGCAGGACAAAACAAACTTCTTCTTCTAAGACAAGGTAACAATACTCTTCATAGTTCTTGTACATACCATGTTTTCGATACATATCTTGCATATCTATTTCTTAGAAGATAATATGTTCAAAGAGAAACTATACTTATGGAAGAACAACAAGATAAGGACTGCTATAACTGTGACTATAAGAAAAGCTGCAAGATAAGCCGAAATCAGAAAGAAACCTAGAAGAAGTAAAGACAGAAAGAAGTCAGCAATCAAGAGGAAATTGGAAAAATATTTGTAACACTTTGCAGAAGGCAATAAGGATGCAGACGGAAGCATGGACTCTCCTAGATGGAAGGAGTTGATTATATATTACCAAAAGAAGAGCATGCATTCATACATGAAGCAAGGATTAGGAGGGAGCTAACCCTATGATCCATTGAAGATGATAAAGTATATCCATGGTAGTAGCCATGAAAAGCAGTACGTGTTCAGTTTGACTTTAGAAGAAGTCTTCTTCGAAAAGAAGCCTTAAAGTATCCCTGGTTATCCATCCACATCCATGATCCTACGATAAAAGGAAGAAGCTAGAATCTTCAGAGCATGGAAACTATAGAAAACTCCATGGACCCAAGATCTAAAGAGAAACATGAGGAAGAACATGAATATTCCAAGAAAGAAAGAGAACCCAAAACAACCAGTCATTGTATCGAGAATCACAAGATTACCAGCCTGATATGAAATCACTAAAAGCAATCAAGCAGAGGTATTGAAAGTTGTGATGAAGAACAATGTATGAAAGACTTATGAATGTAAGCATTGCGAGATCCAGAACTAGAGGTTCTCCCATATGGAGGGAGAAGACTATGATGACTACTTGTTCCAGTAAACCATATATATCTCTACATGAGCCATTATATCGTCTGCAATATCCATAGGTTGGAATTGACATCAGATGAATGCAAAGACTATTCTCCAAAATAATTGAACAAAGAGCGTATGTAGAGTAACCTCAATGCTTTGAGGTATACCAAAAAGAGACCCTTGTATGTAGATGGAAGAAGACAACTTGGTGGAGAACCTCCAATGCACAACAGAAGCGTGGTGAAGACTTTCTATAACAGAGATATTGTATCAGAATGATTACTCAGAAGATCAGGATGATGGATTGCCAATCCATGACAAATATCTCATGATGACAGAAGAAGTGCCACATGGATATGTTCCAGTTTAAGCCTTGCCACGATGTTATGAGCTAGCAGGAAACAAAAGCGTTGAATTCAACTATGATATACTCTAATGATCAAAGTTGTATGAAGCCTTCGGAGAAAACCAGTGTTCCAGAAAGACCGAAGTACATTGAGATCAAGCATTACATTCTCCGTGATGAAGTCCAGAAAAGAGAAGTGGTTCTCCAATATATATCTCCACAGATGAGTAGATAAGCAGATGTTTTGGTAAGCCTCTGTCCAAGATGAAAGAGTTTGCGTACTCAAGCTGGAGCTCGTGGAGATGACTTCCTTATTGAAAAAGGAAGAGATGACTCCCAGGTTGGGAGGGAGCACTAATGTATTATTGATTTATGGACAGTCATTTTTCAGTTCGAAAATGGTCCAGGATGAGCAGTTCCTTTCCAATTCGGAAAGTGGGTTGAGATTTCTGACAAACAGGCAATTTCTAGTTCGGAAAATGGTTCGATGGATTGTTGATGTACCATAGACAGCGATTTCCCATTGTGGTTAACATGGGGAATGGTCTAGGACATACTCTCTTCTTGATGGTCCATCAAGAAGACTGGTCCGCTTCGTCGGACAGTCATTCTTTCGAAATTCACAGTTGTGTGCATTTTCGAAGAATGGTCCATTTTGGAGGTTGGTGCAGGACAGTCATTTCCTTAGGAAATGGTCCGGACAGTCATTCCCTAGGGCAGATTCATTCTCTCCAGGTTGCACTTTGTTTAGTGCCAGAGGAATGGCCCAAATAGGTGAATGGTCCAGGTTCAGCAATCAGGGACAGGCATTCCCTAGGGCAGACTCATTCTCTCCAGGTTGCACTTTGTTTAGTGCCAGAGGAATGGCCTAGGGTGGGGAATGGTCCAAGCTCAGAAATCAGGACAGTTATTCTTCCTTGCTTGAGAAGAATAGTCCAAATAGCTCATCATTGATGTTTGACTTTCTGAGGGCAGATGTGTTTCCAAATCTCACAGATGTCAGTGGAAGAATGGCCCAGATGATTCAGTTTATATCATAACAATGTTTTCTGTGGAGGTTGATATCAGATGATTGTATGTCTCTGGACAGTAGATGTATGCTACTGTGGTGGATGTGTTCCACTGATTGTGATTATATGTCATTGGTCAAGTATCTATGTGCTACTTGGTGTGGTAGTGTACCATTGGATTGTAGTTGTGTACTACTATGGATAGATACAGTTGTGTTCTATTAAATGATATTGTTCCAATTGCCTTGAAGACTATCAGCAGTGTTGGAAATGATTATCAGCTAGATGGATGATCAATGGACAGAAATTTCTCAGATGGAAAATAGTCCAGGACATATGTTCGGATTAGAAGAATGGTTATTGTGTCACTCTATGGAGTGAGTGACTTATCCAACATCATGTTTGATTACTCAGATGAAGTATGGTTTTGAGAGATGATGCAGTTGATGACATTGATAATGATGATGGTGCTCATGATCTAATCTTTAGATAGTTTTTACGACTATGATGATGCCATTGATTCAATGGTATGTTTGTGCTCAAGACCATTGTCTTCAATACCTCCCTAGCTAGGAGGGAGTGTTGATATTATGGTAGCTGTAGGAGGTATTTACCTCCACGTGTAAACTTGATGAGAATAGAATATCCCGGGAAGCAAGAAGAAACCCTAATGAGTTGGCTAATAACCCTAGAAGACAAGTCGGCTCAAGGGGATAATTTGTATTAGATTATTAGCCTCCAAGAGAAAAAGTTGGCCAGAAGAAATATTATATACTGAGTAAATAGGTACCCAGAATGAAAAGTCGACCCAGGTAATTAGCTAGAATTAGTATAAATACAGAAGGCCAGTCTTCATTCTGGCAGGCATTCTCAGAACTGCAGAGCTCACTTGTGCGCACTGCAATTAGCCAGTTTTGTGCGCAAGTTTGGAGGAGAGTTGTCGTTGTAGCTGTTGCAGCTAGTAGATTACGTTTTGGCTTGGACTATCTCTTGGTTATGGTTTGGAATATCTGATCAGCTCTTGTTTGGTGCGCTATCCTTGGAGAAAGGTGCGCCACCCTTTGTTTGGCTATCTAGCCTAGGATTTGCTTCCGGAGTGATTCTCTGTCAAGGTTAAGGTGCTCGAAGGGTGGCTTCGGCCTATGGTTGGGTGACAATAGTGATATTGTCTATGGTAAAACGAGCACATCCATCAAATTCTAACACCTAGAAGACAAGGCTTCAAAGGAAGACCTATTATGAGTAATGCAAAGAGGTGACATTGTGACTACCTTCTTCATGAAGATGTCAGAGGACAGAAATCAACCAAGTGCCATTGGAGAAATCATATCAACACCCTCAGGTATGCACCGGTATATATATGTTATTTGCATCATTGTTATAAGGGTATTTGCAAGAGGAAGAAACCCATGGTGCAAACCATGGACCCAAAGAAGTCTCAGTGCATTCAGAAGAACAACACATTGGAAGTAAAAAACCCCAGGTTTGATTGTTTGATTATCTTGCTACATTACAAGTAGGTGTTGAAACTGTGACAACAATCCTTAAATTGTTTTGATTTTAGAGATATACTCATGAATCTCCTCTAGGAGAGATTCTTGTCTTGTTCCGTTTCATTTGTTTGCTTGTTCCAGGCAAGTTAACAACAAAGGAAGATGTTTTTCCTTCAAAGACTTCAGAGAGAGTCACTTGACTCAAAGGGAGTCAAAACTAATTGAGAAGAAGGAAAAGACAAATACCTTCTCCCCCTCAGTTGTTCAGAGGGAGACTGCCATTGATACAGTTGATCCAGTTTATATTCCCAGGGACTTTACAGTGGGCCATAAAAGGCTTGTTTAGGCTTAACAAATTTTGCAAAAGGCAGAAAGACATGCAGCTGATGGAAGTATCGAGAAATACAAAACGAGACTGGTCATCGGAAAATTCTCACAAACCGAGAGAGTTGCCTACGATAAGACACTTGATCCAGTAAACCCAATACACTTCCATCTGTACTACCATTCATGAGTTGGAAACTATATCAAATGGATAAATTCTTGATGAGTTTGGATCTCAGCAAGAGTGCTACTGATCCAAACCTATATCATTGCAGTGTCAGTGACAAGAGCCTGATTTTGATGACTTATTCAGAAAGCCTTGTTGTTGGATACAAGTAATCCTCGACTTCTGAAGTCGAGATGAAGAATCTGAGTATGATGCACCACTTCTTGGGACAAGTAGTATGACAGAGGACCAATGAGATTTTCCTGAGTCAAGGAAAATATAAAGAGAAAATATTCAGTATGACAGAATGCAAAATCCACCGTGATGGATTTAAAGAAGAAGATTGATGATGATTCAGACGAGACTGATCCACAGCTGATCGGATCACTGATGTATCCGGTTAACACCAGACTTTATTCACGCCATGCAGGGAATGTGATGAGTCAACCTAGACAAACTCACTAGGCAACAACAAAACATGTATTGAGATATATACAAGGCACAATTGGATATGGTCTAAGATATGCCTCCAGTGTGAACTTGAGTTTGCAGGATATGCCGATTCAGATTGAGCAGAAAGTACAGTGGACCGGAAGAGCACAACCGGTTGATATTCTACCGTGAAGTTTATCATGGCTTCCTAATGCAGCAGGATACAAAACTCAGTAACCATGAGTACCAAAGAGGCAAAGTATATAGCATCGAGTGCGCGAAGCAATGTGGCTTCACAAGCTTCTGACAGATTTACTTGACTATGAGATGGATCCTATGATGATAACCTAGAGCCGTGTGTAAATCTTTTGTTTCCTGATGGATTGAAATACGATGAGATGAAATATTCGTATATCAGAGATATGATGCAGAGGAAAATCGTACACATGAAGTACCTTCCTACACATGAGTAGATTGCAGACATCTTCACCAAACTAAGTTGGTGAAGAATGGCTTACTAGTTGAGAGGGAGTATTGATAACTCCAGCCAAGACAAAATTCAGAATACATCAATGTGAGACCTGGCATGATGAAGAATGCCTCCCTAGCTAAGAGGGAGTGTTGATGATTGCAGCTATGGGATACATTCTCCAGCTTACAAACCTGTGAGATGTGGAACATTGCAGCTATGTGAGTCTTTCTCTCAGCTTACAGACCTGAGAGAAAGCCCCTAAGAAGGGTATGTGGTTCTTGCCTGAGACAGAGTTGGGAACGTAGAGATGACCTCCTCCATTCAGAGAGTTGAGAAGAACTCCAGATGATTATCCGGTGGAAAAGCGATCTGTTGAGTTAGGACATGCCTGTGGCTGAGCACAAGGTGAACGTGTGAAATCCCAAAAGTGTCGGGCACATCGTCATGTGAACAGAAATGAAGATGATGTGATAACCTCCTCTGAGCAGCAGAGTTGACGAGAAGACTCTAGATGATTCTCCTATCGGTGGCAGTGGGAAAGCAGATCTGTAGAGTGGACGTGCCTGTGGACGAGCACAGGTGAACGTGTGAAGACCTGGTTCTCCTGTGTAATGCAGTGAATCAAAGCTATGACATCCCTATAGATGTGCCCCTGGTGGATGAGCACTAGTGGGTGTATCAGATCCTTTGTTATATATTGTTCAAGAGTCAGACCTACCTGTAACCCTAATTGTTATGTAAAGGGTACAGGTCGGCCCCACCTTAATATGTTTAATAATAAATGTAAAAGATAATTAATATTAATATTAATTATTATAATAATAATAATAAAAAGATAATTAATATGGAAATTATTAATTATATTTTGAGTTATTGAGGTCGGCCCTATTGTGCCAATAGACACATCATTTGATGTGACAAGTCTTATATAAATAAAGGTGAAACCCCATTGAGGAAACACACTTATCATTATGTCATCTCATGATTTCAGATGTTGAGGTCTGAAATTATGAGAATTGCAGCACCCTCTTGTGTGCTAGTTTTGGTGATGATGTGGGAGGTCTTTCTCTTGAAGAATATAGCAAAGGATTTGGTTGGGTATTCTTCCCTTGTTGAGAAGGGTTTCCCAGGATACTTCTTGTGTACTTGAGCATGGATCTTCTTCTTGTGATCTTGGTTTGCTGCAGTAGTTATGGTTGAAGTAATTGTTGACAGAAAATGTAAAAGGATTACATGAGCCATAGCTCACTAAAATCTAACAAATTCTTCATCATTGATTACCCCTACCCTACACCCAACCCCTTTGATCATAGGTATAATGACAAATGCTCAATGATTTGATTGTATTCCTCGATCAACTATTCAAGCCATCATCATACAAGAATTACAATTTCATGAACAAAATGTGGAATTTGTTTCATGAATATTGAGACACTCTGTGGATGGTGGATATGTCAGGATCTCATTATATCAACCTCATAGATAATGGGACACTTCATGTTCCCACGATGGTTATGTCGGGATCCCATTATTGTTATACCACATTTCATATTAGATGTTTGATTTTATTCTTGCTTTAGGTATTTTTGCATTTGCCATAGGATCTTGCGAAGGTCATATTGCACAATTTAGGAACTAGGTATTTACAATGATATGTGGATGCATTACATTGCAGATTATGTACCTATAAAAATTCACACAAACCTAGATCCTTGTTTGGAAGAAATAGCTTGTTGATCACGCTTGTGGCATTTGGGGTCACTAACCTCACCGAGAACAGAGTTGGAATAATCAATTTTTGGTAGACCACACAGATAGATCTTTCGAACCTGTTTCGAAGGTATATTCTCCTATGAATCTAGTTGACAACCCAACTTGAATCATGTCCTTTCGATATCGTATGAGAACATTATGCCCTAAATACTAGTTTCCTATCCTAAATCTGTACAATCAAAACTATGTTTCCTAGGATGTTCATTGGCAGATTTGACACATCAATTCTTTATATTTGTAAAATCCGTTTCTATTGGAGATACCCACATGAATTTACTTTGATCTCCAATTGGAATCAAGTCAATCCGTCATCAAACGAAAACGTTATACCCAAAATCGTGATTGTTGGTCTAGGTTAGAAATAAAAAAACAACTTTGTCATGAAGGTTGCTCCTCTGCACGTTTGACATATCCTTCTAAGGAACTTTCAAAATCCGTTTATACTGGAGATAGCCCTATGAATCTACTTCAAATGGGATTTGGAATCACTCCAATCGGACATCAAACGAAGATTTTATCAACAAAATACCGTCAAGTAGTCCAGGTTGGCCACCACTCCTAAGCAGGTAAAACAAAATGATTTTTTTTTTGTTTATCTTTCGTTGGATTTGTTTTATATGCATTATTTGTGATTGTTTTGAATATTTCTTGGAAGTGGAAAGCCCAATCACCTCTCTTCTTCCATGATCTCACGTTTTATTGCAAATGAGCACTAGTTTTTGTAGGTGCGAGAAGGATCAAGAAGGTCAATCCATGAACAAGTGATTTTGAAGAACAAATTTTGATGAACAAGAGAATGTCATTCAGACATCTAAACCAAGAAAGTGCAACATCATGTGATGTTAAGTGCTCACCTGAGCCATGTTCGAAGTCCAAGTTCCTAAGAGCTCACCACTGAGGTGTTCCATTTGTTGACCGATAACAATAAGACTTTTTCATAAAAATTGCAAGCGTATAGAAAACAAGACAGATGAGGAATTGCTTTGAAGATCACATGAAGACCAATGTCACCGGAGTAAAGTCCCATTGCTAAACCAACAATGCCACTGCTACAAAGACCTAATGTTCGTCATACTCTTTCACCAGCACCACGGTATGCCCATCCATTTTTCCTTTTTCCTAGCTCAAAGATAATGGCCTGCTGAAGTTTATGAAGCTTCCTTTGCTTATGTGGTTGACCGTGAAAGTCAATAATTTCCTCGAAATATAATTCATGTACCCACTATTACCACATCATAACTTCAACCTACTTCTTCCTCTACAAGACCTCCATAAGCTTCTACTCCACCGACTCCTAACCCACCCAAAAAAGTTACTTGGCTCACTTACAATGCCAAGCTACCCTTCTAGTTTCACTAGTTATCAAATAAAGATTTCCAAGAACCCCATTGCTACAATCCATCAAAGTTTTCTCCCTACCTGCTTGCTACAAATCCTATCTAACACACTTCCTCCACGTTCGACATTTAAGAGTGTGTTACAAATATTGCAGTATGTCTTTGTTCTTAATAGTGCTTCACAGATCCATCATTGCCATAGAAGCAACAAAAATGACAAAGTTTTAAGGATGGATGCATTTGGGAAATATTAGTACTACTACCAAAGAACCAATACCAATAATCCCCGCAGTTGTCACACAAGAACCAACTACCCAGAAAAGTGCATAAAAGAGAAGAAAAAGGTGTTGTCACACAAGAACCAACACCTACCAACCTCTGAAGGCCTTGTTATTGCCAAATAAGAACCAATAGTAGAGAAATCAGTTGGAAAAATTCCCCAAGAGAGAAAGACTGGTGTCCCACAAGAACTCGTTGCAGATCAAGTTGTTGCAAATGTGGTCTTTCCTCAAAGCTTCATGAAGATCTACCAGAACCAGGAGGAAATCTTGCTAGCAGTGCTCTACACAATTGTTTTCTTTTTCCATGGAAGCTCGAGAAGAATCTGCTAAAAATCATTTACTTGTTGCAAAGTTCATGGACTTCTTAGGTAGGTGCAGGTACACTTCTTCTTTTTGTTTGTTTATTTGATTCATTGAGTGTTATGGATTTGTATTTGGGAAATCACTTAACCTTGCTAAGGTCCTTCTTCTTCCTCTGTTCTGGAGATGCCTCTCTCCATGGAGAACTTTTTCTTTTGCCCTTCCTAGCATGAGTAGCTACGGCCAGGTTCTCATCATCACTACCTCTCTTCTTGCCATTCCTGGACTCTCTCTGAGCCTCCTCCTGGATGTAATCAATCCACAATCTGTCAAATGGAGGAAACTTCTTTCATGCACAAATCCCCTACACAAATGGTTCCCAACACCCAAGAAAACCATTCAATGCCACATTCACCAACTTTGTGTCATCAACTGCCTCATCAATGGCTACAAGCTGATCACAAATCTAAGTGATCCTCATGAAGTAGCTAGCAACTGTATCTGATTTGGACATCTCAACAGATCAAAGATAGTGCCTCAAAATCATCTTCCGACTTGTATTCCCGCTTTGGTACAAGCCCACCAAAGCATCATACATCTCCTTGGTTGTCTTCTTCTCGAAAATATGAGGAATCAAGTGATCCTTCACAGAATCCAACAACACTCGCTTGGTCTTCACTTCCCTCTTCCTATGGGCTGCCAATTCATGGGGATCATTTGGATCTGAAATCACCATCTCAACGTAATCTCTGAGATCATACTCTTCCAAGAGTAAAAGAATCCTAGCCTTCCAAGCATGAAAATTTGTGGCCCCATCCAACCTATCCTCAACTCTAAGAGTGCCCACCATGGTGTCCTGCCAAAAACAAAAATTTGCAACAACAAAAAATCTGCAACCACCTGTGTCTCAAAAAGTTGATCCTTTTTCTCTCTCTAGAGTAAATTAGGGTTGTTATCACTGAATAAATTTACACTGAAATTATGACAGAAAATTACAACGAAAGCACAAAGATCAGAGAGAAATCATCCATGCACAAGAGAATTTATATGCAGTAAAATTTCCAGATTCAGTCATTTATGAGGACAAAAACAGTCCTCCCAACAAAATTACTGTTAGAAATAATAGGTGTGCTTGTTTAACCATAGACAATATAGTAATATTGTCACCCAACCATAGGCAGAAGCCACCACCCTTGAGCACCTTAACTTTGACAGAGAAAATAATTTTGGAAGCAAACCCTAGGTCCAAAAGCCAATAAAGGTAGCATACCACTCTCCGGAGCTAGCATACCAAGAAGAAAGTCCAAACCATAACCAAGAGAAAGTCCAAGCCTAAAACCGAAAATACTAGTTGCAATAGTTGCAGTTGCAACTACTCTCCAGACTTGCGCACTTACTAAATTTCTGCAGTGCACACTAAATTTCTGCAGTTGCGAGTTGTGTGTATCCAAATGAGCTATGGCATCTTGTATTTATACTGCTCTTCCTTAGCTATCTGGGTCGACTTCTCTTTCTGGAGGCTAAAAACTCAATATTAATTATTTTCTTTAGCCGACTTGTCTTCTAGGGTTATGTTCAATGCTTTAGGGTTTCTTCTTGCTTCCCAGAATATTCTATTCTTGTCAAGGTTACACGTGGAGGTTTAATACCTCCCGCAGCTACCATAATATCAACACTCCCTCCTAGCTAAGGAGGTATTTAAAGGTAATGGTCTTGAGCACAAACATACCATTCAACCGGCAACATCATCATAGCCACACAGGCTATCTCATGATCAAATCACGAGCACCATCATCACTATCAGTATCATCCGATAGCATCAACTGTATCATCTCTCAAAGCCATACTCCATCTAAGTAGTCAAGCATGATGCTGGATAATTCACTCACTCCACAAAGTGATACAAGAACCATTCTTCTAATCCGGACATATGTCCTAGAAGAATAACTATTCCAACAAATGTTGGAAACCACACCATGGGTTACAAGGAATATTCTTCTAATCTAGACATACCTCCTAGAAGAATAAATGTCCTAGACCATTTTCCGCATGGAGAATGTCTGTCCACCAGCACACTAACTATCCATCTAGTTGATAATCATTTCCAACACTATTGATAGTCTTCATGGCAATCAGAACAATGCCATTCAATAGAACACAATTGTGTCTATCCATAGTAGTACACAACTACTATCCAGTGGTACACAACCACACCAAGTAGCACACGGCTACTTAATCAGTGACACATAGTCACAACCAGTGGAACACATCCACCACAATAGCATACATCAACTATCCAGAGACATACAGTCTCCACAGCTATCATATCGTCTGATATCAACCTGCATAAAACAATATCATGATATAAATTGAGTCATTTGGGCCATTCTTCCACTCACATCTGTGAGATCTGGAAGAGCATCTGCCCTCAGAAGGTAAAACATCAGCCATGGGCTATATGGACTATTCTTCTCAAGAATAGAAGAATAATTGTCCCTCATTTCTGAGCCTGGACCATTCACCTAACTAGGCCATTCCTCCGGCACTAAACATAGTGCAACCTGGAGAGAATGAGTTTTCCCTAGGGAATGATTGTCCGGACCATTACCTAAGGAAATGACTGTCCTGCACCAACCTCCAAAACAGACCATTCTTCGAAACTGCTCACAACTGTGAACTTCGAGAGAATGACTGCCCGGCGAGGCTGACCATTCTACTTGACCACTACTCAAAGTGACTGCCAAGAAGAATGACTATCCTAGACCATTCCCTCACACTGGCCACAAGGGGAATCGCTGTCCATGGTACATCAGCAATCTATCGGACCATTTTCATTACGAAAATGATTGTCCGATCTGGACCATTTTTCGAACTGGAAAATGCATGTCCGTCAGAAATCTCAAACCACTTTTCAAACCGGAAAGGAACTACTCATCCTAGACCATTTTTCAAACTAAAAAATGATTGTCCATAAATCAATAACATATCAGTGCTCCCTCCCAACCTGGGAGTAATCTCTTCCTTTTTCAATAAGGAATTTGTCTCCACGAGCCCCAGCTTGTTTCTTGAGTACGCAAACTTTTCATCTTGGACAGAGGCTTTACCAAAATATCTATTATCTGCTCATCTGTGGAGATATATTGGAGAACCACTTCTCTTTTCTGGACTTCATCACAGAGAATATAATGCTTGATCTCAATGTACTTCGGTCTGTCATGGAACACTAGTTTTCTCTGAAGGCTTCATATAGCTCTGATCATTACAATATATCAAGGCCGAATTCAGCACTTTTGTTTCCTACTAGCTCATGACATCGTGGCAAGGCTCAAACTGAAACATATCCAAGTAGCACTTCTTCTGTCATCATGAGAGTTTTCCATCGATTAGCGATCCATCATCCCAGACTTCTGAGCAACTATTCTGATACACTATCTCTATCATAGAAAGTTTTCAGCACGCTTTTGTTGTATATGAGATACTCTGCATCAAGTTGTTTGAATCCATACAAGGTCTTCTTATATCTGCATACAAGGTCTTCTTATATTTGCATACATGGGTTTCTTTCTGGTATAAGCTTCTTTCTCACTTGCTTTATTGGGAAGAACAGTCTTTTACATGTAAATTGCTATCCATGGATACTACAAGAGGCATATCTGGTTTACTGGAACAAGTTGTTGTCATAGTCTTCTCCCTCCTTCTGGAAGAACCTCTGAATCTTGCAATGCTTCCATTCATAAGTTTTTTTCACATTTTCTTACATACATTGTTCTTTATCATAACTTTTATTTATTCTGCTCAATTGCTTCTAGTGGGTTCAAACCAAGCTGGTGGTCTTTGTGATTCTCGGTATAATAACTGGTTGTTCTGGCTTTTCTTTCTTTCTTGTAATCTTCATGTTCCTCCCCATGTTTCTCTTTAGCTCTTGGGTCGATGGAGTTTCTATAGATTCCATGCCCTGAAGATTCCAACTTCTTCCTTTCATCATGGGATCATGGATGTAGATGGACAACCAAGGATACTTTAAGGCTTCTTTTTGAAGAATACTTCTTCTGAACATGTGTTGCTTATCATGGCTACTACTTTCAATGGGAACATGGACAGATACTTAATAATCCTCAATGGATCGTATCATTTAGGATTAGCTCCCTCCTAATCCTTGCTTCATGCATGAATGCATGCTCTTCTTTTGGAATTATGCAATCAACTCCCTCCAACTAAGAGAGTCCACACTTATGTTTGCATCCTTATTGCCTTCTGCAAAGTGTCACAAGTTTTTTTCTAATTTCCTCTTGATTGTTGACTTCTCTTTGTTTTGACTTCTTCTGGGTCTCTTCAAGTTTGATTATGATTTCGGCTTATCTGGCAGTTGTTACTTATATAATAGCTTCCACAGGAATTGTTACCAAGGATTGTCAACATACTTCATCTTTTCATGTGTATTGCTTGACTTGTAGTCATCGTGATCGCAATCCTTATCTTGTTATTCTTCCATAGGTATCGTTTCGCTTGAACATCTTATCTTCTAAGAAATAGATATGCTTGATATGTAAATATGGTATGTACAAGAACTTTGAAGAATATTGTTATCTTAACTTAGAAGAAGAAATCTTGCTTCATCTTGTTTGACTTTCTTTGAGGGTTCCTTTTCTTCGGCAGTTGTTGCTTCGTGTGTTTCCTTCCTTTTCTTTAACTCGGGACACATTTCATATTTTCGACAGTTGAAGCGTTGTATTTTTGACATATCCTTTTCCTGATTTGGTTTCTTCCTTGAGTCAAACTTCATCTTATTCCTGAATTTCTTGAACTTTGTTGTGAGGTTTGATCATCATCTTTCCTTTGGAATTTCTCTTTTGCGCTAATCCTTGATTCTTCTTGTGCACAGCGAGTCCAAAGTTCTTCAAATGTGGGATACTCCTTTCTTATGTTCATGTTTGCAGCAAATGCATCCCATGCCTTGGGAAGGCCATTGAGTACTATATTTACCAGTTCCTTTTCTGAAATGATTTCTTCAATAGCTTGTAGTTGATCTCTTAACTGAGAGATTCTTACCAAGTATGATGTTATGTTGTCATCATCATTCATTTTCATGTCACGGAGCTCATTCTTCAGACTCATTACTTGTCCAATGTTTTTGACTGAGAAGAGATTAGTTAGGGCATCGTACATTTTCTTAGATGAGTCAAGATGAGAGATGTAGGGTATCAAGTGGTCTTTTACAGAGTCCACTATGATACTCATGGCATTGATGTCATTGTTATTGAACTTCTCCATAACTGCAACATTCTAAGGTTCCTTCTCTTTTCCTTCTTCAAACTGTGGTTCCACGATCTTTCCTTTCACGATATCCAACACTTTATCTTTGGCAAGGATGAGATCAATCCTTGTCTTCCATGATCTGAAGTTAGAAGCCCCTTCTTACTTGTTTTTTGACTTCATAGAGTAAGTCATGACTTCTTTGACTTGGTCAACCTTTAACTTTGACCAAAAACTCAAACTTGACGTCTTAGCTTGCTGAGGGTAACAAGAGGTGCGCTAGGCTAGGGCGCACTAGGCTATCTAGGAATTAGGTCAAGCTCTTCACTTAAGATGCATTAGGGTTTCGTTGCTGCAGCAAAGACTTTGACTGCAACTGCAACTGTAACTGAGCAAATTCTCCCAATCTATCTTCCAGCGGTTAGACTGTCCGAAGATAGTGTGGGCCCATAACCTGTTAGAAATAATAGGTGTGCTCGTTTAACCATAGACAATATAGCAATATTGTCACCCAACCATAGGCCGAAGCCACCCCCGAGCACCTTAACCTTGACAGAGAGAATAATTCCAGAAGCAAACCCCTAGGTCCAAAAGCCAATAAAGGTAGCGTACCACTCTCCAGAGCTAGCATACCAAGCAGAAAGTCCAAACCATAACCAAGATAAAGTCCAAGCCTAAAACCGAAAATACTAGTTGCAGTAGCTACAGCTGCAGCTACTCTCCAGATTTGCGCACTTGCTAAATTTTTGCAGTGCACACTAAATTTCTGCAGTTGCGAGCTGTGTGTATCCAAATGAGCTCTGGCATCCTGTATTTATACTGCTCTTCCTTAGTTGTCTGGGCCGACTTCTCTTTCTAGAGGCTAAAAACTCAATATTAATTATTTTCTTTAGCCGACTTGTCTTCTAGGGTTATGTTCAATGCTTATGAGTTTCTTCTTGCTTCCCAAAATATTCTATTCTTGTCAAGGTTACAAGTGGAGGTTTAATATCTCCCATAGCTACCATAATATCAACAATTACAACTACAGTAAATTCCGGAAAAACCCCTCCAACTTGAAAACTTGTTGTACGACCTGCTGACATCACCTCTATGGATGTTGACATCACATGTACACACTGCTAGCGTCACCTATATGGACTGCTCACGTCGCCTACACGGATTGTCTGAATTGTTGATGTCACATGTACGGATTGTACAAACTGCCTATTTCTCATCTTCCTCTCACACGTGTGGCCTCCTCTCCTTGGCTGAAAAATAGAGAAAGAATATCCAAAAATCCTAGGCCATATTTGCCAGAGTAGAGAATTCCTTTGCTGAAATTGTCACCCCAATCTTCTTGGCACAAGTGTTCACTCACTTATGCCAACTTCATAATGTCACAATGAAATGTGATAGTCTCCTCACATTGCTTCTCCTTTTATAGGAGTCTAATGAGTGAGTTTAGAAACCCCTTCTAAACTCAACATTAAATTAAAATTGTTTATTCTTCCAAGAGGGTGTGAAGCCCCAACATGTGGGTGTGGAGCTCCAACACAAGCCCCAACTCTCCATAAAAGGTGTTTTCACAAAAATACAAATGCAATGTGAGTGCCAACAAAGATTCCCACATGCCTGACACCAAGGCTAATGTGGGAATACCTCTCGATGCTACAAAACATCAACACTCACTCCATGAGAGCAGACTGTTATACAGTTGGTAATCTTTCATTTCTTGTTTTGTGTATTTTTTTATTTCTGAAGTCCAATTCAAGTATTTCTAATTTGCAGTGTGATTCACTTCTTTGCGAGGCGTGGTGTGTTTCCTTTTCTGCAATATCATTTCAATTCCTAGATTAGTTTCTGTCAAAGTTTGCCAACAACAAGAGCTATGATCTATGGAAATAGGAAGTGCCTAAATCATGCTCGGTGATTCCCTGGTGGCAACAAGGTTCCCGTTCCTGGTGATTTATTGGTGCCAGCAAGGTTAGCATGATCAGTGTTCAATTACATGATCACTGCCAAGAGTGATTGAGCTAACTTTGGACTTTTGTAGTGTAGTAATGCAATTTCCTTTCTAGGTAGAAGCATGTTAGACATATTAATGCAAGTTGAGAATTGGTATCCCACACATACAGTGCACAACATCTAATAAGTATGTAGGAAACCCTGGTTGATAAGATAAAATGCACGAGTGTTCCTGGTTAAATAGAAAGTATATAGAAACACTGTCATTTTTGGCACTGTTGTCGGGAAGGTGTCAAGGGTGGAATAATACTTCTTGTATTGGTTTTATATAACACATTGTTGCATTGAGTTACACTTGTTGAATGTTTATCTTATGGGGCTGCCTTGTGAATTGGATTGAACAGAAGTGAAGTATTTGTTACTGTACTTTAATATTTTAGATTCAGCCCCAAGACTTAAAGTTCACAAGAAATAGATCAGAGCAGCCTCATGTTTGAGGCAAAAAATTCTGAATTTGCATTAATTCCCACATATCGAAATTTTGTACATCACTGGCCCACTGGACTAGATTTTCGAAAAGTTTAAGCATGCATATTTGTTCATTCTTCTAAATGCAGCAACTAAAATAACCAATTTATCTGGTCAATTTATATGGAAAAATTGCCACTCAAGGTGAACAAGAGAGAGAGAGAGAGAGAGAGAGAGAGAGAGAAGAGTAAGATAGATTCATCCAAATTTTCATTTGCTAGAAATTAATCTATTTATAAATTAATCTCCTATAAAGCATGACAATCATGTTCATCTTTTGGAAGGGTGAACTTGTTTATGTTTACACTACTGATTTTCATGTAGAACATCGAAGGTATATAGTGAAGAATCAATATATTAGTCATCAATTACCAAGTCTCTTGAAAGCATTAAAAAAGAAATCTCAAAGCAAGTAAATATGGAGGAATAAAAAGTGAAAAAAAAATTGAAACTTGCCTAGACTTTCCAGCATATGTCTAATGTTTGCCCGTGGATCCTGCAAGAGTACAACTGATATAATGATGTTGAACTCGTGGATAACATAGATTCATCTAAAAACTTAAAATGTGAAAGAAAAAAGCTTGAATGACTTAATACAATTACTTCTTAATCTGGCTATCATCATTTCCTTCTCATCATGTTAATTCAAAGTTAACCTCCAACCCAAACTTGAAATCATTGTTGTCATTGTTTGATGGGAGGCAAAAAAAGCTTACTGCTAACAATATCATCATCAACGGATGACTATCATTTGACAATGATGATGCATAATTCACCAAACTAGCCACAAAGGATTCGACCTCATCTTCCTGCACAAAATTCCATGCATGTAGGATACGATAAACTTAAATCACCTTGTCCAAAGATAAATATGATGTAAAGCACAATAAACCAACAAGAGACTATAAGAAAAGACTTGTTCCCTATAAAAATTCCGTATATTTATAAAAACAGTACCCCAAATACAAAGCGTTTGTATCTGCAATAATGAAATATGAAAGGCGCCAAAAACCAAATTACAGTATTCAAAGTGAAGAAAGGAAACATTCAAAGCATTGTTGCATATATTCATCAACTAGTACTTGGAAAGACAATTTTATATTTCGCTATAGACAGAATTACATAATTATATGTTTTAGTCAAAGCTAAATGGTTGAGGATATCCCCCACCTATTAATTATTATAGTAGCCTTAGCCTTTGTTGTAAGGAACAGATGTATTACAGGTGGTTAAAAGGTTAATAATGAGAAAATTCAGCTTCATCTCCTTGAATCTCTCTAATGTTGAAAGCTAAGTCACCAAACACGTGGACACGGGACACAGAGGACACGAAAATACAAGTGTCGGACACGGGCACGGCGACCCCCATAAACAGGACACAGAGGACACATTATATATATATATATATATATATATATATATATATATATATATATTAAATTAAAAATGAAATAATTAATAAAATTGTAAACATTTAAATTTTACATGAATGATGATGATGATACATATTACAAATTCATTATTCAATCATACAATGATACAACTAGTACTAATATAAATGATAAATCATGAATCATGATAAATATTAAAATCATAATGACAAACATTGAAATTTGAAACACACAAGAAATTCAAACCATAAACTGTAGTTTTCTCATTAAGTCATCAAAATCAAAATGTGTTACATAGACATCGACTCCTGAGTCACTGCTACAGGCTACAACCTACAGCCTACAGGCTACTATAGGTGGGAATGTCAGTGGCAAATACAAAATAAGGTAGAACTAGATACTAGAACCGTAGATGGAAGAATCCCATAGCACAAGACTGTCACTGGTCACTGGTCAATAGTCATCTGACTCCATGTCATCATCATCAAAATCAACGTCGTCGCCACTGCTCTCTCCTCCAATCTCCGGCTGCTCTGCATGATCATCCAATCCAATCTGTGGAACTGGATCTGTTGTTGTGGAGGATGACCCCTCAAGAGGAATATCATCCTCAAAAGTGATCGGCTCTAGCACTGGGTCATTAAGATCCATGTTGGCCAATGCCAACGCAACAGTGTCGTCCAAACCCATATCATCAGGAAAGACATCCCACATATTTGTCTTTCCCTTCACCCACTCCTCCCTTTGCCTGTAAATAAGACGGAGGTTGGTGTGCACATACACCATTGACTCTACCCTAGACTACTCAAGCCTGCTCTTCTTCAAACTGTACAAATTCCCATATGTGCTCCAATTCCTCTCACAATAAGAGGATGAAGTAACCTGAGAAAGGATCCTCATGGATAACCCCTGTAGAGGAGGGCATGCTGCCCCATGAGTTTCCCACCAAGCATGGGGCTTCTTAGCCCCGCTGTCTCTAAGCACATCATAGCTAGAAAATCTCTCGATGACAGTGGAAAAATCTATAAAGCCTGCCTCCACCTCATCAAAGAATGCTCTATCCTGATATATCCGTCTAAATGCTTCCTTCCTCCCTTCTGAAAGCTCATGATCCATGTGAGGAGGGAATCTGCATGAAGTCCCACCACTGAGCCACTCACTGTTGTAGTATTTGGGATTCAATGAGTGAGCCAAGCAATGCAAAGGTGTGCAGTTCTTATTCCACCTGTTGATAAGAATATCCTGTATGGTGGTGAAAAAGATCTCTGCCGGTGTCCCATACTCAAGGGACTCATTCTGTAAAATAATGGTCCTCATCAACTCAATCATGGAATCCCACCCCTCATAAATCTCTCCTAGGATGGGCTTGTCTGTGTCTGCAAATCGTAACAAAGAGATGATAGGCTCCATGATCTTAATGGTAAGATCTACCCTCTCCCACCAAGTATCATCCAACACTGTATCCTTGACCTTTTTTGAAGAAGCTTGATCTGTCTTTCTCCAAAAAGACCCAAACTCTAAAATAACCATGGACCCAAGAGCGGCCTTGACATCCCTCAACCTCTTAAGCATGATGAATAATGAGGCAAACCGTGTATCTGCAACCTTCAACAACAATAGTTGTGTATACTTCTTATAGATTGTGAGGGTATTGGTATGGTTTCGTACAAAATTGTGAATATGACGTGCATCCTCAATAAGACTTTCGATCCATGTCACATCTAAAGCAATGGATTTAAGTGTTAAATTCAAGCAATGAACAATGCAAGGTGTCCAAAATATTTGTGGATATTTAGCTTCCACAACCATGCCAGCAACCTTGCAAACAGGTGCATTATCTATAATAATTTGCACACAAGAATCAACACCTACATCTTCAATAACTTTAATGAACAACTCACCCATATATTGTGCATCCTTGTATTTTCCAAAAGCATCCACCGCTTTCAAGAAAACTAGTCCATTCAAGGAAAACACCATGAAGTTGATGAGTGGATGGCGTGTTGCATCTATCCATCCATCTGAAACAATACTAACACCAGATGAGGGCCAAGCTGCTTTAATAGGCTCTAGCATTTTCTCCACCTACTTCTTTGCCTTAACCAATAATGTGGTTCTTAGCCTCTTTGAACTAGGAGGCATGTACCCTGTTGGAGTCCCTTGAGTTAGACCTCGACACATCTCAATAAACAAAGGAGACCGTGCAACATTAAATGAGATGATGTTGAGATAGAAAAAAACCCAATGGTAAGATCCAACTCATCTCGCCTCTCTTGCTGAAATATCTTGTCCATTGGACCCATTGCATGCCTCTTTCTTCTTGTTGCACTCCCACCCCCAAATGGGTGTTTGCTAGATGGTTTCCTCAAGAATGGAAGAGGATCCTCATTCTTGGTTTTCCTAGATGTCGCTGCCACGATCCCCTCGCCAACATTAGCCTCTCTTTCCAGTTCTCTTCGTTTGGATGCACTCACTCCTTGACATGGTCCAAGTCCACAAGGTGTGCCCAACAAATGGCCCTTTACTTGGAAGTAGGTGCTTGTAAATTGAGATTTGCAAAAACTACATGTCCAAAGAATATTACCTCCCCCCTTTAACTTGGACCCGGGCCCTTGATGTCTTGGGACATACTTCCACAATGGATACTGTGATTCTTGAGCTTGTTGCCTTGCTAAAACAGCATGTTTTTCAGCCTCTGAAGTTGTTGTTGCAGCCCCACTTCTAGCAGATGGAACACTAGCTGACCCTATTGAAAATGAAGGAGGGGGGACAACATTAGTGGGAAAATCCCTCCCTTTCTTTTTCCCTCTTCCAGCTGCCCTTAATGATTGAGCCATGACTGTTGAAGCAAAGTTCTTAGACTGTTGTTGTAGAAAAAAACTTGAAGAATGGTGGACAAATCCACTTGCTTGGCACTTGGAATCCCTTCTCACACTCCACCAAAGCCTTTTGTTGCACTCTAACTCTCTTGTTGCTCCAACCTGTGGGTAAAATGAGATAAAATGCAAGTTAAAATCGTTTTCGAGGGCCCACGAGCTGCCTTTCTGTGAGACACGTGTCCTGAATTCGTGACACGGTTTTCTGAGGTGTCGAGCACATTTTCATGACGTGTCACATGCGCATGACATGTTGATCCAACAAATCTGACACATGTTACGGCGAATCGTGTCGGATTCACTAGACATGCAACACGGAGGGGGGTTTGGACGTATCCTGTTACATAGGTTGAAAGAAATAAAAATTCAAGAAAATATGTTGGAAATGGTTTTAATTATGACCAACCATTACCTGGAGTCACCAATTATTGGCCTTGATTTGAATTGGAATATGAAGGAAGATTGGATGATCAACACACCTACCATGCTGACTAAATTAAAAAGCCTTTTGGTATAGTGCCATTTATATATCTCTCCACATCTATGTGTTTGTGTTATTATGTTATTAACACTCATAAAATCCAACAAATTGATGAGTTGTGTAAGTTGTTTCCAATTTTGCACTTTTCCTCGTGGAAGTTCTATAAATAGGTTCACCCAACAATTGAAAACTTGAAATAAGATCAATGGAGAGATGAATGGCACGAATTGGAGCAATCCATTTCTTCAATGTACTTAACCAGGAGAAATAACAAAACATGAACAATATTCAGAGAAATGTGTGTGGAAAATAAAATACAAGAGGAAATGAGATTAAACGTACAGAATATAACCCTCGTATTGATAATCCAAAAAAGAGAGCAATATTCACAAGCATCTTTGAAGGGGCAATCTTCTTTGAGTAGAGGTCCAATACAATAACAACACTACGCAAAACCTACTTCTATAAATAGCTTCTTACTAGCAAAATCTTATCTACTTGTGGTCCCATCATTATCGAGTACCTACAACCTAGTGGGCCTGATTTAATAATGACAACCCTTATATATTAAGTGACTACCCACTAACTATCAAATCGGCCCTGTTATCCCCCGACTTGTAGGGGTAACTAGAGGTCTAGTGCACTTGTGATTTTTATCACATTCAATAGTTCCACAGATGAGATTTATGGTTATTCGTGGATATTTGCCATAGATCTTCCTAGCATTTGCTTGGTTGATACTTTGATGACAGATATTTCATTGAGATTGTAATTGATTGTGCCTTGTGCTCTTTTTTACACACATGATAATGTTTTTCTTTAGATGTGGCTCATGGCACATGATAATCATTAGTGTACTCTATAATGGCTCATAACACTCTAAATTGTTGTCTCTTACTAGGTTGTACCATGGTGTTCTTATAATTTACCTCTAGATAAGTGTGTCACCTTATGAGTCAAGTTGTACTACTAACAACCTAGGTAGGTGTTGTTGAAATATTGTAACTTCGAAGAATATTCTAATTATATTTAAGTTATTATCTTATAGATCAAATCCCCTTTTGCGGATTGATCATGTCAGGTCTTGTATAAGATCAAATCCCCTTTTATGGATTGGTCAAACCATATTTATATGGTGGTATTTGTAAAGTCGGCCCCTAGTGTTTATAAAATGGTTTTAACCACTTCTAGAAGAGGTTGGCCCTACTAAGTGAAGAGACATAACCCTAGAGCCTCCTCAACAAGTATTTATATGTGAGGATGTGTAATATCCCCACTTTGGCACTGTTGTCGTCCTTATGCACACTTGCAGACGTGAGCTAAGTCCGGCTCACTTAGTGTGTCTTTGGAAGCAGAATGCCTAGGTTCACAGCCCACGCTGTCACTTTGACCGGAACCTCTTCCGTCTAGGCTTACTCTTAGGGAAGCCAAAAGGGGTAGACCTTAGTTACTAGATGTGTTAGGGTTAGGTTCTAGGAGTTAATTTAATTTGTTAAGGTTAGAGGGGATTCTAATCCTAAGATGCTAAGGCAACAATGCAATGAATGCAAGGGTTAGCATGAAAAGCAAGCCTTTTCCCTAGGTCAACTAAGACTAGTGCCTAAAGATTGGGCAAGGGGTCAACTATGTTAAAGGGGTTGTTCGTTACAAAAATTACAAAAGAATAAATCCAATTATAGAATATCATGTACAATTACTTACAAGATTTACAATTTAAAGAATGATAGATTACAACAACAAGCTAACCAATTTTAACTTCTATGTGTGCAGGATATCAAAAGACCAAAGCATTATATCACATCACCACATATTCAATAGATCATCATCAACACATCATCATGAGCAATATCAACAACAATTTAAGAAGATTTAGAAGACTTAGCACAAAAGTTGTTAAGGTTATCAAAGATGATCCACAGTCTTAATTATTTAACCCCCCAAGTATTCTATTAGGTGTGGTCTAGGGTTTAATTATTAGGCTTTTCTTAAGATTTACAAGTTTTATTAAAGCTTTCACCAAAGCCTCCTCCTCCTATTGCCAAATAACTGTTGGATGCTCAAGATAGTAAGGCTACGAGGCCAACCCTCGTAGAACCAGTCAGCCCAAAACAAGAGTACTTCCCTGAGAGGACACACACCTGGTGCGCCACGGGGCAATCCCCTGCCACTACCCTCCGTTGTTTTCCTCAAGCCTCGTTTTAGATGGTGAAGATGGTGGTATAAGGTACCCTAAATAGTCTATTAAGTGTATATAATGATTAGATAGACTTTTAGGTGATTTTTAGAGTGTTTTGAAGATTTTAAGACATTTTAATGAGTGATTTAATGACTTGGCCGAAACTGTTATTAGCTCAAAATGTGTTGCTTAAGCTCATGAATTGAAAGGCATTCACATATATGTTATGTGAGCGCAAGTTATTAGATGCACAATTAGATAGCTTGTAAAAAAGAATAACAAATGAGGGCAAGGACAACTTGCCAAGCAATAGATTAACCACACTTATATCGCATATGATAGCATTAAAAATGAGAGCATTAAGTGTGTAAAGAAAGAGAGATGTGTTGCTTACTTAACCACTTAGAAACAAGTTACTTTTAAGCATATGGCCAATCACATCAATGATCTAGGCAATGAAGAAATAAACCATCAAATTCTAGAGCATTAAAACATTTAAGATTTAAGATCTAAGCATGAGTGTAAAAATAAGCACTTGAAAGAACTAAGCATGCATGAGATCTAACTTTAGTTGGTCAAGAGGCCCAATAGGCTTATGCTAAGTAGTTATTAGGTGTTTGATCTAGATCTAGAACATAAATATCAAAACATTTAGTACTTAGATCTAAAACACATTGAAAATTAACCTAACCTATTTGGGGTATTCCTCTCCCAACTAGGTTGGTGTTTAATTATCTTGTTTAAATTATATCACAATGACATATATAGAAGCAAGCAACAACCAATGGAAGCAAGAAGATAAGAAAGAAACAAGAAAGCAAAACAAGCAACTAAGCTACCCATGTCCTACCTCAAAGAATGCTCAAAAAAATGGAAGAAAGGCTAGATCCAAGCCACGTCCTACCTATCCAAGAGCTCACAAGTGGGAGGAGGCTGTACCAATTCTCCTCCTACACTATGAGCTTCAACAAACAAGCAAAAAAGGAGGAAGAACATACAAAAATGCTAGAAAATGAAAAGGGGGTTGAGAGATAGCTACCAAACCCCTTGGAGGGCCTTTTAGTGTTGTGTGGATGTCTTTGGGCAGTCTCAACCAGATCTGATACCTGCAAAACCAGCAAGGTTTCCCTTGCTAGAAAGGCTACACAAAACTACGCAAACTTGGAAAAACTTTGCCTTTTTAGGGCAAAATTTTTCTTTAGAAATTTTACGAAAAAGATTTAATTTTTGATGACCACAAGACTATATTATGCTAACTGAAATATGGATTGGACAGCAATATAAGAAGAGGAAGCAATACTAGAAGCTTGCTTGGAGTGTATGTGAGTCTCAAAGAATAGACTTTTGCTCAAGGCACATCTAATGAAACCCTTGAGATTCAACCTGCAAAAACTCAACACAATAGCATGCATACAATGGATAATATGGAGGGTTAAACTAATAAGTGAAATACTTGCACCTTATCTAGCTAACCACATATATAGATTCACAAGAATACTCTTTGCAAAACCTACTTAAATAAATACTTTACCTAAGATCCATTCATACATGCATTACATCAAATTAAAACAATCTCACCTCATATGTTGTAAGATCCAAAATACTTGTAGATCTTCCCAAAATCCTCCAAAGTTTCCTTTATTATTGCTTCAAGAAGAGGGATGTTGGAAAAATACTTGCTCCAAAACCCTAGAGAAGAAAATGAAAATGGATGGAAAGAGAGAGAGAGTGTGTGTAAAATCAAGTAGCATAACAATAGCTCAAGATATGGTGAGTTGGGAGAGAGAAATGAGATCTATTTATACTTGGAAAGGCAAAACTATCTCTCTTGGATCTAAGCCAAGTGTCCACCACCAAGCAAATGAGTAGATCTCAAGGGAGGGCGCACCACTTAGGGTTTGAGAGTGAGATCTAAGGTATAGAATGAAGGGACAAATGCTAGGATCAATCAAAGGGTGTGTAGGAGGCATGGGATCTGTGCCAAGGCAAGTGGAAAGCCACAAATAAATTTTAATTATTTGTTTGTGAAGTTTCTAGATGGAGGGGGCGTAACTCCTCTTGGAGGGTGCACCACATGGGGGAGATGAAAGGTTTTGGGTTTTGGGATGAGGTAAAAAGGTGGCGGAAGCTTCTAGGATGGGACGTGAGGGTTAGAGGGAGTGAAAGCACAAGAGAGGGGGCCAAGATAAGTCACAACGTTCATCCACCTAGGAAAAACGTCAATCCCCCTAGGGGGGCGTAACTTTTTGATGTGGAGGGAGAAAAAGGGGTTAGACAAGGTTGAAAAAGGTAGGGGAGGCAATGTTATGCTTAGGGAGTCTCTCTCTGACCCTTATTCCATCATTTTACATCCTCTAAACTCATTATTAGAACTTTACATTTTTGCCATGTTTGGACTTTAGCAATTAAAATTGTTGTTTTAGACTGAGTGACACTCCGGGTGGACTAACCCATGGCTAAAGTTGTCCGACCGAGCTGAAACTTGGTCCATGGATGTAGGGGGTGCTATTCAATTTCTTTTGAGCACAAATATCCCTATCAAAAGTCCAAGGATCTAGTTTTTACAATTATTGCTCAAAAATAATTAATTAATTAAATAATTAAACCTCCAAACTTGGGGAAATTTAATTAAAAAAAACTAACCTAGACTCGATGGAATTCCACGAAACTTTCTAAGATGTCTTGCATGGTCATTTACAATGATTCCCTATAATAGTTACCAAAACATAAGCCCACTAGAACGTCGTTCACCACTTTGGAGGAATTATTGCAAGTGTGAGGGAAAAACTCAAGGGAAATCAATAAGGCTAAAAAGCCCAATTGATAACCTGAGGATTAAAAACCCTCAATGAAAGGAACTCTCCCAGTGAACCGATCCCAAGGTAACTGACCTAGACATGACTCATGCAGACCTATTACATTATTAACCCACGCAGGGGTGCAGAAATTCCAATTACAAAAAGAAGTGTTGGGGCCAAACATGCCCTGTAGAACCAAAGTCTTCGACAACATGAGCATCTGACGATGCATCTCTTCATGGCACATGAGTTGACCACCGGTGCTAAATGGGCAGTCAATAGGGACATCATTATATTACAGAGTGTTATGATGATCAGAGTAGCCAGATGGACGTTATAGCAAGTACAAGAGCTATTGAGGGGTTTTTTGGGGTCCGACTTGCATCGCTCATCTTATTTCATCATCATGATCCATTCCACACAGCTTGGCTTTGGTTTCATTGCATTCCGACGATTTCCGTAATTTTGAGTTATTTTGGGCTATATGTTAATTAAATTCACTAAGGAGGTCATATTGGGCATAATACTTGGAGGAACCTATTAGTGTAAATAGTGAATTGGAATCGAGAGGAATAGCACTACAGGATAGGATGATGAGAAGTGACTTTCAGTGGCCAAGGAAGCCACAAGGAGGGATAAACTACTTTTTAGAGGTAAAATGGTTAATTAATTAATTAAAGTGATTTAATTAATTAATTAATAATTAAATAAAGTAAAAGTCACTTGGAGAGACAAGGTGAAGGATAAAAGGAAGATAGGGGCCTCTATTCTCTCATTATGTTGATTATCAGTTTGATATATGGCTTCTTGCTAGTGAGCCCATGCACTTGGGGGTTTTGAGGGTTTTAACTGAACAAACCTTGGAGATCAGCTCGGTGGTGAAAGATCCCACCCAGCCTGGTCCAAGCTTGGTCAAGGAGGTGAAAGATTTCTCCCTCACCATTCTACATCAGATCTATTCAGTTCCAGGAGCCTTTGTGGAGGTAGGGTGAATTATTGGAGGGTTTCTGCAGAGCTAGGGCACACCCATCTTGAGAGAGTGGTTCAATTTGCACAGAGGTGATCAGATTCTCAGAAGATCTCACTCTGGGGTTGCTAGCCATCACCATAACGCCTTATTACAGCAGTGTTTGAGGGTATTCATCAGGCCATTCATTTCTTCTACCAGTGGGGCGAATTTCATGAAGGAGGGTGTATTGGGGATTTGAGATCCAGTGATTTGTGAGCAGATTTTTCATCTACAGCCAGGGGATCTTCATATATGAGTTAGCCATCATCAGATCTACAAGTAGCAACCATTTCATGAAGATTTTACATCAGATTTATTGTGCATATTTCAGCAGGGCGTAAGCAACAAGGCACATTTCTGGGTATGGAATTTGTGGATTTTTCATGATATAACATCTCTTTTGGGCAGCCATCATTTGGAGATCGAAAAGGAGGATCATTGACACTATTTCCTTGCTTTTTAGAGCCATTATAGGCCAATAAAGTGGCCATTGTATTACTTATATCAGATCTGGAAATTACTACCATTGGACAGCCATTAATAATAAATAAATAGGCAAGGATTGAGTGGAGGTATTTGTGTTTTTGTTGTGTATTTCTTGCATTTACTCTTATGCTTACTCTAGTCTATGTTCCATATGATTTCATGTTGTTTTATACAAGATTAAACTCAAAAACATGGATGGAAATGCAAGCTACAGCCATGCATGCAATCTGTTTGACATAATGCCTCAATGAGAAAACTGCCATATACATAACAGCAAACAAATAATCATAACAGCAGACACTTTGGGGGTTCTAAGGAGGTTGGAACTCATCCCATTGACCTTCTAAACACATCAGTAATCTTCCTTGAGAGTTGGGACAACAAGAGAGTCGATTTGCCCAAGAACTTTGAGCAAACACGCAAAGTGTTTGACGAAAGTTCTCAACCAGTTAGATCTGATTTTTTATGTCAGATTTGGTTGGGAATATTACAGGATGGTGCCTCACTTGTACACTCTCTCACACTCATTCATCTAGTGTGCATATCTTGAAGGCAGTTGCAGTTGCAGAGGAAGGAGAAGAGAGGTGCATGCTCAGTCTTGGTTTATTCTTAGTGTTTTGGTTTTAGTCTTGGCATTATATTGGCAATCTATTATTGAGGAAGTTTTTGTTGGGTTTTCTCCCCCATGAGGATTTCCCAGGATAAAATGTTGTGTACCTTGTGATTGTGTTTCTTTCAATGATCCTCTTTATGTTGTTGTTTTGGAAATGCATTGAATGCTCATGTAATTTGGAAATAATCTAATAATAGCACTAAAACTTAACATGGTATCAGTGCTTGACTGAATGGAGCACCTTTCACTGGGTATCTAAAAACGTCACTATTGTCGTACAAGGAAATTAGGGCTTTTTACTAAAGAGGAACTTTTGACCAAAAACTATCTTGGGAAGTGCACCTTGCCCTAGCGCATCTTTTGGCAGCTTGAGTGAACTTTTTCAGTGGCCAGATTCTATGTAAAGTCAAACCCTAGTTTTGGTTGGTACCAGAAAATCGGGAAACCAAAAACCAATACCAGAAGTACCAGTCCTGATTTACGCAAGTCAAGTTTCAGGGGGTAAAACTTGGAATTTTTTGAAACCGTCAGCTCCAGCGAACTCGCCTCGGCCTAGCGCATCTCCTGGTAAGTTCATATTCATTTTCTGAGCATTTTCATTTTCTAGTCATTTTCCTAGCTCCAGGTCAAGATGTCTGCAAGCACCAAGCTTGTTGACAAGTTAGAAGGTGTGGAAAAATTTTGTGCCTGGAAGTACAAAATTTGACTCATTCTTGAAGAGAATGACCTTGCAAAATCCATAAAAGAAAATGTACCGGAACCCGAAGAAGATGAAGCCAAAGAGAAGTACAAGAAGGATATGATTAGGGCTAAAAGAATAATTGCAGATTCCATTAAAGACCACTTGATCCCTCAAGTGTCTTCTAAGAATACTCCAAAAGATATGTTTGATGCCCTAACCAGAATGTATGAAGGAAAGAACATCAACCGGAAGATGAACTTCAAAACCCAACTCAAGAATACAAAGATGCAGAAAGGAGAAACAGTTCAAGACTATTTCTCTAGGGTTTCTCAATTCAAGGAACAGTTAGAGGCAATTGGAGACAACTTAGATGAAGACGAACTTATAATGACAACTCTTAACGGTCTCACAAGACCTTGGGATGCCTTCATCCAAACTATTTGTGCAAGAAAAGAGAAACTCCAATTTGACAGTTTATGGGAAGAATGTGTTCAAGAAGAAGCAAAAGTAGCCAACCGAGAAGCTGTCCTATTAAAAAATGAAGATCAAGCCCTAGCTGCTCACGCTAAAGGAGGAAAGAAAAAGTCTCATTTTCAAAAGAAGACCCACTTTCATAAAGAATCTCACCCTCTAAAGAGATTCCAGAAATATCATAAGGGTCAAAGAAAGGGAAAATATTTCTCCTCTTATCAATGTTATCATTATGACAAGATGGGATACATTGCTAAGAATTGTCCTGCCAAAAGGGAAGAATACAAGAAGTGAAATAACAAAAGACATCATGCCCATGCAGCTGAAGATGATGAGCCACCCAAGAAGCTATCTAAAGAAGAGATTGAAGATTATGTTTTGTTTTCAGCCCTCTCAGGATCTATGACACCTGGAGGGGATACTTGGCTCATAGTTAGTGGTGCCTCTAAGCACATGACAAGTCAGAAATACACTCTTTCTAGCCTTACAGAAAAGGACTTCCCCCAGAAAGTTTCACTTGGAGATGATTATCAGTACCCTATCAAAGGAATGGGAGAATCCACCTACAAACTTGATTCAGGAACTCCGATGAGAATGAAGGATGTACTTTATGTACCAGGTTTGACAAAGAACTTACTTTCTATCTCAACTCTTATAAGAAAGGTTTCAGAGTTGCATTCATAGATGGTGAAGTTCTTATGTGGCCTAAAGGAAAAACTATAGAAGATGCAGTTGTTATTGGAACAGATGAAGGTGGGTTGTACAAGTTAAAAGGTCACTCATATGTAGCCTTGACTCACTCTATTGAAAGTCCTTGTGAAATTTGGCATAGAAGACTAGCTCACATCAACTACAAAGCCTTACCATATGTAGGCAAGGTAGTTACAGGTTTACCAGAATTAAAGGTTGATCATGAAGGTGTATGCAAGGGATGTGCACAAGGAAAGAGCATAAAGAATCCTTTTCCAAAGAGAGACAGTAAAGCAAAAGGAATCTTGGAACTTGTCCACTCAGATGTATGCGGTCCAATGCCATCAACCTCTCTAAGTGGGTATGTATACTATGTATCTTTTATTGATGATTACTCTCATAAGACTTGGGTTTATTTCTTGAAATCAAAAGATGAAGTACTTGGAAAGTTCAAGGAATTCAAAGCCTTGGTAGAAAACCTCTCCGAAGGAAAATCAAGATACTCAGGTCAGACAATGGAGGAGAGCACACTTCAAATGAATTTGGAAGCTTTTGCAGAAATGTCGGGATTAAGAGGGAGCTCACCACTCCCTATAATCCTCAACAAAATGGTGTATTAAGAGGGAGCTCACCACTCCCTATAATCCTCAACAAAATGGTGTAACAGAAAGAAAGACTAGAACGATTATGGAAGCAGTAAAGACTATGATTCACAATCAAGAACTTTACTTGGAAAGTTCAAGGAATTCAAAGCCTTGGTAGAAAACCTCTCCGAAAGGAAAATCAAGATACTCAGGTCAGACAATGGAGGAGAGCACACTTCAAATGAATTTGGAAGCTTTTGCAGAGATGTCGGGATTAAGAGGGAGCTCACCACTCCCTATAATCCTCAACAAAATGGTGTAACAGAAAGAAAGACTAGAACGATTATGGAAGCAGTAAAGACTATGATTCACAATCAAGAACTTCCAATGCACGTATGGGCTAAAGCAGCAAGAACAGCAGTATATGTCCAAAACAGATTATCCCATACTTCACTTGGATTCAAAACATGTTCACCAGAAAGAAGCCAGAAGTAAGCCATCTAAAAATATTTGGTTGTCCAATATTTGTACACATTCCAAAAGAAAAGAGAACTAAGATGGATCCTTCAAGAAAGAAGGGAATATTTGTTGGATACTGTGAGGTCTCTAAGGCCTTCAGAATTTACATACCAGGTTACCATCATATTGAGATCAGCGGAGATGTAACCTTTGATGAAGATGAAACACTCAAAAGATCAAGGAAATGCCAACTTGAAGAAGTATATGAAGAAGAACATGTAGCTCCCAGAGTTGCAGAACTAGTGAAGAAAGTTACAATTACCCCTGATGATGAGATTCCAGAAGATCATGATATGATAGAATCTCAAGAACATCCCCATATGACGATCTCTCACAAGAGAAAGCCAGCTTGGGCGAGAGAACTTATTCAAGATGTAGAGAAGTATAGTTCCCCAGAAGGAATCATGAGACAAAGCAAGAAACCTAAGCCATTCTCAAACTATATGGCCTTGATGTGTGATCTCATAGAAAAAGAACCTACTTGCTTTGAAGAAGTCGTTCAGAAGAAAGAATGGATGGACGCCATGACATAAGAATACCAGTCTATCATAAAGAATGATGTATGGGAAGTAGTTCCCAAACCAAAGAATGAAGATGTGGTATCTTCCAAGTGGATATACAAAATAAAACATGCAACAGACGAAAGTATTGAAAAACATAAAGCAAGATTTGTGGCTCGTGGTTTTTCTCAAAAGGAAGCTATTGACTATGAAGAAACATTTGCTCCTGTAGCCAGATATACTTCTATCAGAACCATCATAGCTTTTGCAGCCAAAATGAAGTGGAAGTTGCACCAAATGGATGTGAAAGCAGCCTTCTTAAATGGTGTTATTGAAGAAGAAGTGTATATAGAACAACCACAAGGGTTTGAAGTTGAAGATAGAAAGACTCATGTCTGCAGGTTGAACAAAGCCCTGTACAGGTTGAAGCAAGCTCCTAGAGATTGGTATGGCAGAATTGATAGTTTCCTGACAAGCTTGGGCTTTACCAAGAGTAAAGTTGATCCTAACCTTTACTTCAAGGTTATGAATGATGAGCCAGTCATATTGCTACTATATGTGGATGATTTATTCTTGACTAGAGAAGAAAAGTTCATCACAGATTGTAAGAAGAAGCTTGCTACAGAGTTTGAGATGAAAGACCTAGGCCAGATGCATTTTTTCTTAGGTCTTGAAGTTTGGCAGAGCCTAGAGAAGATCTTCCTTAACCAAGGGAAGTATGCAGTTGAAATACTAAAGAGATTTGACATGTTGGAATGTAAAGCCATGAGCACACCCATGGAAACGAATTTGAAGCTCTCGGTTGATACTTCGTCAAAGTTGGTTGATGCTACTCTATACAGACAGATTATTGGATCATTGATGTATCTGACGAATACCATGCCAAATATATGGTTTTTTGTGAACACCTTGAGTCAGTATCTGGTGGAACCCAGATGTGTTCACCTTGTAGCTGCAACCTTGTAGCTGCAAAGCATGTGATGAGATACCTTAAGGGTACGTTGGATTATGGTCTCTGTTATACTAGAGATCATGACTTCAGATTGTATGGTTATACTGATCATGACTTCAAATTGTATGGTTATACTGATTCAGATTGGGCTGGAAGTGCTTCAGACAAAAAAAGCACTTCAAGATGTTGTTTCAGTTTTGGGTCAGCCATGACTTCATGGCAAAGCAGAGTGAAATCCAGTATTACTCTCAGCATGACAAAAGCGAAGTACATTGTAGCATGTTTCGCCAATTGTAAATCCATATGGCTTCGGAAGTTGTTCACGGGTCTATTCGATCTGGAGATGGAAGCCACCGTGATATGTGATAACCAGAGTTGTATAAAATGACGGAGCACCCAGTGTTCCATGATAAGTCGAAGCACATAGAGATTCGATATCACTAGATTCGTGATATCGTGCAGAGGGGAGCTGTAAATCTCCAATATGTTGGCACAGATGAGCAGGTTGCAGATGTCTTGACCAAGCCTCTGTCTCGTGTGAAGTTTGAGTACTTCTAAGACAAGCTTGGTGTTGTCCGAAAGGACCTCCCTTGAAAGGGGGAGTGATGTTGATGATACTATGGTATCCTAACCAACAGCGGGTAGCTCCATTAGGATTTTATATCCTAGGGGATTGATTATCCCTAGGCAGATCCCGAAGGTCCAGTAAGGACGGTCTGTCAGAGTACCTGTGCATGTATATGCCAGTTGTGGTCAGTAGTGATAGCTACGTTAGGATTTTATATCCTAGGGAATCATATGATTCTTGGGCATATCCCGAAGGTTCGGTAAGGACAGTCTTTCAGAGTACCACGTGGTAGCTTGTTAGGATTTTATATCCTAGGTAATCTTATGATTCTTGGGCAGATTCCGAAGGTTCGACAAGGACGGTCTGTCGGAGTACCACAAATGTTGTTGTTGATACACCTGCCTCATTTTGTTGCCATATATTGATGATGTTGTTGTTTCAGCCTCGTGTTGTTGATGATGTTGCATCAGCTTCATGTTGTCGGTGATGTTGTTGTTCTAGCTTCATGCTATTGATGTTGATGTTTCAGCTTCATGTTGTTGATGATGATGATGATGTTACTCCAGCTACATGTTGTGAACGATGATGATATTGATGATGAGAAAAACTTTTGAAGATTTATAGATGTGCCAGTCAGTGTTCCAAATGCTATTGATGATGATGCCCTCTCTTTCTCTTGATGATGTTGTATTGGGTCATGTCAGTAGAATACCCTTCTCGTTAAGGGGGAGTGTTGAAATATTGTAACTTCGAAGAATATTCTAATTATATTTAAGTTATTATCTTATAGATCAAATCCCCTTTTGCAGATTGATCATGTCGGGTCTTGTACATGATCAAATCCCCTTTTGTGGGATTGGTCAAACCATATTTATATGGTGGTATTTGTAAAGTCAGCCCCTAGTGTTTATAAAGTGGTTTTAACCACTTCTAGAAGAAGTCGGCCCTACTAAGTGAAGAGACATAACCCTAGTGCCTCCTCAACTAGTATTTATATGTGAGGATGGTGCCTCACATGTACACACTCTCACACTCACTCATCTAGTGCACATATCTTGAAGGCAGTTGCAATTGCAGAGGAAGGAGAAGAGAGGCACATGCTCAGTCTTGGTTTATTCTTGGTGTTTTGGTTTTAGTTTTGGTTCTAGTCTTGGCATTGTATTGGCAATCTATTATTGAGAAAGTTTTTGTTGGGTTTTCTCCCCCATGAGGGTTTCCCAGGATAAAATGTTGCGTACATTGTGATAGTGTTTCTTTCAGTGATCCTCTTTATGTTGTTGTTTTGAAAATGCATTGAATGCTCATGTAATTTGAAAATAGTCTAATAACAACACTAAAACTTAACAGGTGTTTCAAGTCATTTTCCCTAGCCATTTTTCACACCCTGCCATTTCATCACCATTTTCATGCATTTTCATTTTCCCCTTTCTTGATTGACTTATCATATGTCATTGTAGAAAGGTCATGTTACCACACAAACCAGCACCTTTGCTCAAAGTCCCAAAGAAGGGTGCTAGTCTTGTGGAACTAGGAGGTTGGCCATTGTCACCTTGCCAACTCTCCTCTGCACTTTGAACTAGGGAAAATGGAATCCTAACCAAGAGGGGCTTCCCTATGGGTTACTAAGCTTAATGTGTGTAGTGGATAGTGGCAATACGAGAAAGCTTAACAACATAAATATAGATGGAGAGATTAAAAAATGGAATTTAAATGGTTGGGAGTGGTGGATAAAATGGAGATCATTGCCCTTGATAGCTTGGGCAATGGGGTCATGTAAGTAATCTTAGAAGGCGGTTCCAAAGGAAGATTAGGTGGCAACCTACAATCAACTGATAAGCAAACTACAAACCTAATTCGGTTGTTTGATCTACAAGTGATATGGTGGAGAGGGGCTATAACAGATCCACTACTTAAAGCAAATTGCAAAGGTGGTCTCTACCACAAGCTATCTATAGACAAACCTAATCAAGTGATATAGGATGTGTGATGTTTCTATCTTGAAAGTAATGGTTACAAAAGGGAGATAAGAAAACAATTACCCTAGCCCTTTACAATTAAGATGAAGCACCCTTCCTTGGCCTTTGAGTTGCCTTTGACATCCATACACCTACAAACAAATTCCCAATTATAGCACAAAGAACTAATAGCCATTCATAAAAAATCACTTATGCATCACTCCATTACATGGACAAAATAAAGACAACAAACACTCCAATAGCTTAGAGATGCTTTTATTTACACTGAAGATCCTTCTCCAATCTAATCCATCTTGCAAAAAGGAGTGAGCAAATCCTTACATAGATTTGAGCTCTAACTCCTCAGACAATAAAATATGATTTATTTTCCTAGAACCACTTTTTCCTCCAAGAAATACAATAAAAATAAGACTCTCAACAACTTGCCTGCTAAAAGTAGCAAGAAGTTTGTTGAGATCTCAACTTCCTCCAATAAAATATCCTAGGAAAATAAAATAAAACTATCTCCTCTAACTAACTTCAACAACTCAGTCAACAATGATAAAGAAATGAAGATAGTTGCAACAACCATCCAAAATATCCAAAAGGATAATAATTCCCCAAACAATCTTTTCCAAAATAGCAATAAGTGGTTATAGATCCACCTTTTCTCCCTAGTAAAATAATAATAGTTTCCAACCTATTAACCCCTAGATTTTCACCCTTGAAAATATTGAGGGTTAATGAAATATCCCTGATCCCGCCGATCGAGATATTTGCTACTGATCTACTATTCTATCTTGCAGATCTGATACACTGGGGGTTTTTGGATGTGTTTCAGTTGTATGTTTGAGATCTTAATGGTTATTGCATGTGCATGTGGGTTATTGTCTGTGCATGTTGGTTATTACA
>CBVK0100020239.1:0-40761 GCA_900067695.1 Picea abies
GGCTCACCAGCCTATAAAACAAAATTACAATTCATAATACAATTGGAGCATGTCCTTGGGGTATTACACTTGGGCTGTCGAAAGTCTTGATGTCCTTGGCAAACCTCTTCATTTTCTCACTGAATTCTTCCTCCTACTCACCCCTACTACAACTTACTGTCTAAAGTTAAACCAAGACCTCACCTGCTCGTGCATATCGGTCCAGTTTTCTGAGTTAAAACGATATTTTCTTGAGACTGTGCTCATTTGACCCTTTTTTAACCAATTTGCGACATAAACTCTGATGGGTATTAGGCTTAACTCTGTCGCAATCCAGGGGTGACTTCTGGTGCTAACACACACTATGGACCTTATTTACTAGAAATGGCCTCCATACATAACAAATATATATATATATATATATATATATATATATTATTCTCATTGGGTACCTCCTTAAGTAACCCCATATTGCCCCCTAGGTATACTACACTACATATGGTTTAACCACCTATGAAATTCGATGTATGATTTCTCAAGGGTATTTGTTCCAGAATACCACTTTTATATAAGTGCAATATTTTTTTTCAATAGTAAACTAGAGAGAATAGGAAGACCTAAAATATTGTCATCAACAAGATGACTTAGAGCATATGACACATACAAGGAGAAGGTAATTGCAAAATTGTTAGATTCAAATGGGGAACCTATGTTCAATGATCATGAATTTTTTGATACTTATGTTGAGAAAATTGTCATTGGGATGAAAAGGAAATTTGTATTTTATGAACTTTGATATGATAGCATCTTAAGATTTCCCACATATTAGATTCCATGCATATATTAAAAGAATTTTCTTCTTCTTTATGGATGCACATATTATAAAATAAGTGACACATTGGGTGTTAGGAAAGATCTTAATTCTTCAAATACTAAAAAAAACATTGGCCAAGAAAAGAAAGTAGAGGAGAGGCCAGTCCCTCTTGGTTTTTTAAAGAAGGTGATATCCCATAAAATATGATCTTCCTCTAGTGAAGGATGCTATATTGGTTGTGAAGGCACCTTATTTATATGGTTCAACTCTACAATGTTGCTCCATGTAGAAGAACATTTATGTAGAAGAACATTTGGTTGGGTTGAAATTACATCACCATTTGAATCTTCTAAGGTATGTGTGTCGATTGCATGCTTATTTTTATGTATTGTAGGTTATAATATGTTATGCACATAGTTTTCTGCAAAGTTATTTTGTAGTACCATTGTCCTTTTATTGTGTGTGGTTATGTGAACCACGATTTCCCCCAAAACATGTGATGTGGCATATCTAGATTAGCTGCATATGTACATAGTATTGCATCAAAGGAGATTCACATGGATAACATTCCTCGTTGGCATCGATAGATAGTCAATATTGTTTGTATTCTTGAGAAGAAATTGTCCACGACTTTCTTGGAATTTCTAGTCCATCTTGTAATTCACCTAGTTGATGAGTTTGAATTAACTACAGTGGTATTATGTTAATGGATGTTCTTCTTAGAGAGTTACATGAAAAAATTAAAGGGGTTTTTTCGACAAAGAGAAAAACCTGAGGGTTATATGGTATAGGGGTACATAGTATATAAGTTATCCTATTATGCTAGTGACAGCATCAATCAAATTTATGATGCAACTGGTGTAGTGTTTTGGGACAATCAATGGAATGAGGACAAAAGAGAAAGGGATATACTCTAAATGAATGAAAAAAGGTGCATGATAAAGAGTAAGACACTTATCTTTTGTCAAATTTATACAAAGCAAATGTTTACACTAAACTTGATAATATGTATTGGATCTTATGCTATTCTTTTTTATTTCACGAATACATCAACAAATTCAAAATTTGACACCATCAATAAATTAGTTCTTTACAATTATCTATCTCAATAGTTGGATGGATGACCAAATCGAAGAGAAATATAGCACATTTTGTTAGTACCTGCATGATGAAAATTATGCACTAAACATAGGCATCAGGTGCAACAACTTTGTGATAATCTCTCTATGTACATTATTCACTTTATAATGCATATTTGAATTATAACATGTATTATGTTTTTATTAATGCTTGTGGTATTAGACATATGACATCATTATGTTTTGTATTTTTATAGGTGCATTTGCTCCCATTTATATGGGCATATGGACATCATTTTTGCACTGAGGATGTCAATGATGGACATGTAACACATAACCAATCTAGTGGACCAATAATGACATGTAACATGGACATGACTAGGTTGAGTTGGACCAATCTAGTCATGTTAGCCACTATGATCAAAACTTAATAGAGGGGAAGTTAGGTTATGTCAGAGAGATACAAGAGATCATGCCAAGTGGACTTCTCATCTTTCCAATTTGTTATTTTAAAGTGCAAGTGGTGGTATATCTTTTACTAGAGTAATATAAAGAAAGATCATGATAGTGTGATAATGTGTATCAAGTCTAAAAAGATGTAGGATGAAACCAAGGATCCTTATGGTTTTTGAAAATACTACAACCAAGTGTTTTTTACTCATATGTGTTGAATAGGGATTGGTGGTTCATATTGAAACATGATTCGAGATCAAAACATCTTTTTTAGAACAACAATATAATGCCAAGTGAGGAAGATAATAAGGGCGATGGAAACAAAGAGTTATATGTACATGTTTTGTTTCAATATTTATGTTATGGATGTGTCATTTTATTATGGTTATCCATAATTGGTTAGTTATGGTTTTTTTTCTTAATTTTATGATGTTGGATATGAAAAATTAACAACCATTTAATACCATCACGTTGAAAATAAATTAAATTGTTTTGGAACTTCAAGATCTTTAATGAATTATGATTCACTTTTAATTGTGATATTCACATGTTCTTTTAGGATGTTGCATAAAAGGTGTTTTTGATATACATTTATTGTCATACATTAAACTAATAAAAATGTGTTTATGTGTACAAGCATCTTTGTTTTTCTACAATAGCACCTAGTAAGTAGTGGATTGAGTACAAGCATCTTTTATGTGCACAAGCATGTAAAATAATCAATATGTGTTTGATACACACTTAACAAGATACACTAAAGACATTTTGTGTAAAAAAAATTATTTGATAAATGTTTTATTGTAATGAGAGAAGTGAAGTTAAATTGGACCTTATCATCCTTCCCATGGCTAATGTTAATGTATTATGAGCTAAATTAGATGGCTTGTAGGTTAAAGTAGACCTTATCACCCTCCCCCCCCCACAAAAAAAAATAAAATAAATTATACTCCTAACTTAATACAAATGAAGTGTATGGAATCTTATGCAACATCTCAATCACATCAATGAATGCATAATTTAAATATCATCAATGGGCTATAATATGTTATGAACCAATGCCTTGAAAATGATAAAAAGTCAATGAATAATAGTCCACTTCAAGGGGGAAACTTCATTTTGCAATATATTCAATGTACAAGATGAGATTATGATCATAAGACTAAGTCTCCTTGGTATATATTATAGAAGACAAAAGGTACAATTATAATGAAAGGGTACGATGAAGGGTTCTAGTCTACATAAAAATATAACACTAGAAATATAATAATTAAATATCTAGGGATTAATAAGGGGTTTTATACTTAACAAGGAGCTTTGTCTAGGGCTTAACATGCCCTTCCCCTTCAAACAAGTTTTTTCCTCAACACTTGACTAACTTTGGGTGTTTTTGCATGAATAATTCATCTTTCCATGTCGCCTCTTCCACTGTTAGGTTATTCCATTTGATGAGGTACTTAGTAATTTCTTGATTTCACAGTCACTTAATCTTTGTTTCTGGTTCTAATAAGATTTTCCCTTCTTCATTAATCTTTGGTAAAATATCTTGTATTTGGATCTTGTCACCGATTACCTTCTTTAAGCAATAAACATGGAAGACTGAATGTACACGTGAAAATGAAGGAAACTACAATTTGAAAGCCATACGTCAAATCCTTTGCAACACCTTATAGGGGCCATAATATTTGGGTGCTAGTTTATTGCCCTTCTTTTTTTACTTGAGAGACATCTGCTTACATGTTTGTAGCCTTAAAAATACCAAATCCCGCACTTCAAATTCCCTTTCATTGCGATGTTGATATGCTTGTTGTTTCATCCGCTCTTCCGATCTCACAGCCATACGTCAAATCCTTTGCAACACCTTATAGGGGCCATAATATTTGGGTGCTAGTTTATTGCCCTTCTTTTTTTACTTGAGAGACATCTGCTTACATGTTTGTAGCCTTAAAAATACCAAATCCCGCACTTCAAATTCCCTTTCATTGCGATGTTGATATGCTTGTTGTTTCATCCTATTTTGTGCCATAACCAAGTTGTCCTTCAATAGTTTGAGAACCTCTTGTTAGTGCCCTATGTGGTCCTCCACTACCTGAACCTTTGTAGTCCCTTTTAAGGGAAAAGTGATGGATGGAGGATGATATCCATAAAGTGCTAGAAATGGGGATATGTTTGATGAAGTATGGAAGGATATGTTGTATCACCATTCTACCAAGGGAAACCACTTGACCCATAGTGTATGCTTATCAGATGCAAAGAAAATAAATATATTTCTAGACATTTATTCACAAACTCAGTTTTCCCATTGGATTAAGGATGGTAAGATGATCTTTGATCCAATTGAGTATCCAAACAAGAAATAATTTGGTCCAAAATTTTCTAGTGAAAATTGGATCTCTATCACTTACATTAATCTTTGTGACTCCATGTAGCTTTTGAACTATTTCCATGAATGTCATGGCTATAGTACTTGCTTTAAAAAGATGAGAAAGTGAGAAAAAATGGGCATACTTTATCAGTCGATCCACTACTACCATGATCATAGTATTTCCTTAAGATTTGGGTAAACCTTTAATAAAATCCATTGAAACTTCTTTGTTCTCCTTGGTGCCTACCTGGTTCTTCCTGTTCGAATCTCCGCCTCACCCTCACATTCGTCAAGCTATGCCTAGGGATAATTTTAAGGATGGAAATTTATATTAAAACATAGAAATGTGGGCTAATCTTACTAGTCCTTAATATGCAAAATGTAAAATTTTGGCGATAGTTTTTTAAAAATATTCAAATTTTTAATGATTTAATATAACTTCTATCAAATATTGGCGATTTTGAAGGTAAAATAATTTTATTCTATGGAATTTGGGCGAATCATTTTTAGATAAAATGGAAATTAGTGAATCTTTTTTTGGGAAAAACCATGGAAAATTGGCTCATTTGCGAAATTTAGCCCCTAAAATCATCTATGCTTATGCCTCGCCTTCGAGGGAAGCCAAAGAGAGGTTCCCTATGATACCAAAATAGAGCGGCCATGGACAACAGGCACCTGCCCACCTTCGCTCCTACGCTTAGCTCCTCACCTTTTTCATCCACTTAGTCCTCACCATACCAATGTGGTCTTCCGCCTCTGTCTTCGCCATGGGCTTGCCAATTTGAATGGTTTGACCTTCGGGGGAATTCTCTCGGCTACGCTCTTGGACCTCTCGCAGACCTGACCTCGACCTCACAACTAGCATTGGCATGCCCTTCCTGTCCACCATGCTTTGCTCCTTCGCCACCCCCTTCGACACCCCCGTCGCTAGCTTTTGTTCCTTCGTTGGAGGAATTCAATGCTCAAACACAAGAACTTCAATTGGAAGCGACTCAAGGCCAAGATCTACTCCAGTCGAACTGTGCTTTATGCCCGCGACTATGAGATTCGATCTCAATTCTCCAAGACTTGGTCTTTGTAGTCCGTAAGGACTTCGATGACCTCCTTTTTCGATTGGAACACCTGGACCAGTGCGCAAAGCAAATCGAATATCTTCTCTCGACACTACTCCTCTCCCTGCATTCACTAGACTCGAGCACCAATGCCCCCGCATCTCCAGGGGCGTTTCTTGCTCCAGACTTCCAGGGGGAGGACGAACGAGACGTGGATACATGCGCACAAGCGACTGAGGACAAACGAGACACCATGCGAGACACACGCACAACGAAAGCTAAGGACATGCAAGCACACCAAACATCATGACAATCGACAGGCGTACATGTGTCAGCATGCTTGTTTTATTTTGACAATTGTTAGTTGTTTCTGGAAGGTTCTGTTTAGGTTGTTGGAGTTTAGTACTGTCTATTTTGTGGGTCTGTTAGATGATAGGCATTTTCTGGTTCATAGTAGAATCTTCTTTGGTCTACAGTATGCATGCATGGATTGACCGAATTGATTTCCCCATGGGGCGATTCAGGAAAATATGTTTAATTATCACTGATCTTTACAGTCAGAGTGTTAGTTGGTTTCCCTTCAGGGCAACTCAACACATCCAAAACTCGTTCTCAAGACGATACTGTAATTTTTGCTTATGACAGGTAATATATAGCTTCTTACTTTAAAATAAAAACAATATAATGCATGCCTAGGGTTGGTTATACATGCTCATGGTCTCAAAAATTGAAATAGAAGTAGGTTAAATTAATTGCAATATATTTAAATTAATATATTTCATGTAGGATATTTTATCTAATTTTTCCCAATTTTTCAAATTTTATCAACTTTATGTATGTTTAACTATGCAAAATCATTTTATTGCATATACTTGTTACAGATTATATTCTTATTAGGTTCTCCATAAGCCATAATGAGTGTTCCTATGTATTATGAAAAAATATGCAGACCTAATTGATTTATGGAGGATGTCCATGACTTATAGGACAATGTGGAGTCAATAAGACAATACCTATCCATTTATAAAAACAATCAGTAAAAAAATATGAAAAAAAAAAATCTTTGAGTAGGATTTTATTGATTTATAAAAAAAATTCTAAAAAACTAGCTTTTTCTCTAAATGAGTTTCTATAGAAGGTTACTAATATTAATGTAAATAAATATTTTAGGAAAAACAATATCTAAAACGAAGTTGTAGTACCTACTTGGAAATAAAACAAGCACACTAACAAATCGAGGCACACGCTGACAATGAAACGAGATCAACAAATAGAAATATGAACAACTTAAAATATATTGTGATAAACTAAGGAGAGGCCTATGAATAATCTTGCTATCCTCTTATTATTCTTCAAAGGATATTCATCTCTATCGAGGCCTAGAATCGTTGCATCATCTTCTTTCTCCTCGTCATTAAAAGACAAATATTCAAAGGAAAAAGTATTAAGAAAATCAAAATTATTTTCATCATAAATGGATGGTTCAAATTACTTTTTTTATCATTTTCTTCTTCTAAATCTCTAGATTCCATTATTATTACTATCATAAAAAAACATATAAATCTATGTAATATTTTGTTCATCCTATTTAAAAAAACACCTAAAAATAACAACAATGAAAATATAACTATATCAAATGTAAAAAAAATGGAACAAAGTGTAAAGAAAATCATTGCATCCAACTTGAAACAAAGTTAAAAACTTCACTAAAATGGTAAATTAATGTAAATCAAAATGACAATTAAACAATGTTTCACTATCACTATCATAGGAAAAAAGATTAGCACACCGAGTATGCTCTACCAAAAAAGAGTCACTAAAATCAATGTTTCACAAAGTTATTATAAATAGAATTTCTAAACTTACCGTGAGTGCAACATGATTTTTTATTATTTTTATCAAACAAATCATGCTAATCACTATACAAGAGCATGGACACCTAATTACAATCTTGTATGATAATGATCTTGTCAAGGATATCTTACTAATTGTCTAGAAACAAAAGTGATTTAATTTAAATAATATTATCATATACATTTTTATTTATTTATCCTATCATTGGTTTTTACCTTTCAATCACAATAGATAGATCACATCTTATTCCATCAAATTAAGAGGGTACTTGATAAACTATTTGGGTGTACATTTATACTTACCAATTTCAAACATTAGTGATGGGATGAGATGATTACTATTATACATTAGTGATGGGATGAGATGATTACTATTATAGGTAAATTTAGTGGTCAAAATTGTGTGGGCATCATTACCTATCACCATAATTTTTTGTGATGTATGGGTAAGCATTTAGCATTGATTCCATCGAACACTGTTTTATGAGGGACAAATTCAATATCATGCCATCAACACAAGATATCATAAAGGTTTAGTAGAGAGTAGTTATAAGAGTGGAGTTAATGGTTGGTGTGAGATGCTATACTATTGGTCATGTTTAAGATTTTTTTAGGAAAAAAAAAAATTAGAAATACATTCTAGATAAATATTCTTTCATCAATTTTTTTATCAAATTTTAAAGAAATTTCATAATATAAATAAATATGTTAAATTTATTCAAAAATTGGGGAGTGGGCTAATTTGGGAGCAATCTTCCCTCTCGAGTTACTTTTCCGGTAGGTCCTTCGATGATCCGCTTTTAAATTTTTGGTCAATCTAGAACTCTGATCGATTTTTTGAGCATCTGGGTTGGATTAAAATGGGGCAAAACCCTTGGGGTATGATTGTGAAATGCATGGAACTTTGATCCATACGAAACTCAGACTACTCCTGAAAATCTAGCTGGATTCAAGCTCGTTTTTTTTTCCTGAAAAACATAATTCAAGAGGAAAGATTGCTCTTGAGTTAGCCTACTCCAAAAATTAGTGATCAACCATGTCCAAATTATCTTCATCAAATAGATTCCATTCCTCTGCACATATAATCTAATGCCACATTTTCATAACTACATAAATGTGATATTAAATTTCATTTTATATTTCACTCATTGAAGAATGTTCCAATACATCATTGTAGAATAGCTATCAATTGAAATGTATTTCCTTATAATAGTTTAGGATGTATATTTAATCAAATTTAAAATATCGAGATATGTAACCTATGTTTAACCCACCTTTAACTTTTTTGGGTCATAAATTGACTAGTTAATAACATGTCTTTGTTAGTAAATTACTTCCTTTTTAATTATTCTAGCAAAAACATTTTAGATTAGTTGACTACACAACCTTCTCTATAAATAAAAAATATAATTCAAAAACCATGTGACAAATTCTAACCAAAATTAATATGTGGTGTATTGAAATGCCTCCCTTGGCAATTAAGACACTCAAATCAAAATTGCTTGCTCTAATACCAATTATTATGCTTAATTCTATGTCTAATAATAATATAATTTTGAATTCATATACACAAAAAAATATTAGTAAAAATAACTATTCATATTTTGAATTCATTCACTACACATTTGATTCCATGAATTCACACAACAATTTACAACATCAAGCATTCCACACAATGTTGTTTATAAATACTTATCTGTAATGACTACAAACCTACCAAACATGCGATTGAGGAGTGATTCAGTGCCCAACTATAGGAATTAATGTTATATTCCACCCCCAAGCCAAACCAATACCACCAGGGTGAAGGAATCTCCTACAAGGCTCTAATTTCACTCAACCCAACCTATCTCTCTCATGACATAGCCAATTTTCTCATTACTTAGCACTCTAGACCCTCATCCAACCATCAATCCACCATGGCACGCTCTTCTCTTTCACAACACAAAGAATAACTTCCCTTTCCTTGCTCCACAGTCCCTTCAAGATCTTCTTCCCTTCCAATGTAGGGAGAAAGAGTCCAAGCCTATTGGTTTCCTACTTTGAATGACATTCCGAACAACGTATTACCCCTAGTGAGATTGATACCCTAGGGTTAGTAACAAACCTAGAGGAGAACACTTGGCTCAAACTAACCGTGATTATCACTAATGAGGTTGTGGGTATTAATGACATTTTTTTTAATTGTAATGGACATTCTAGCCATGGTTTTTCCCTCAACCCATCTCATTTCCTTTTTAATTAAGTTTGGGAAAACCCCTCATTTCGAAGATGGTACCTAGGGTGAACCCTAGACTCTTTAGAGCACAAGGTCAATCAACAACAAGGATCGAAGTCATTACAATAATATATTCATTAAGAGTTCAACGTGTCACTTGTAGGAATTGAACTTAGAGGATAACAATCATAACTCCCAACCACCCAAACTAAACCTGGCAATTAAAAAAACCATAGCATTTCCTCTTCGAACTCTCAAGATAAAATCCCCCATTTGCACATGCTCTTATTAGTCATAATGCAATGTATATCTCTCACAAGTTGCGGGCATAACAACCATGGTTTCACATTGGTTTCTCTTTCAATAAAGAGAGCTATACCATTCAAATAGGAGAATGGAGAATACTTTTGGGATATGAATGCTCCAAATTCAAACTAAGTGGTGTAAGAATGAGAGTGAATAATGGTTTTCCCCTAAGAGTTTGCATAAGACAAGTGCACTCTTCCCAAGAAGCATGGGGAAACATCCAAAGGACCAACCAAGTCAAAAATTGATGGGAAATGTTTGTAAGGAAGTATGGGCAAGGAAGGTTGTACTTAAAATGGTAATGTCAAGTCATATCACCCATGCACCCCCTTTCATATTCATCTCTTGTGGTATTATGGACCCCTTGTTGCTTCTTCAAGAAACTTTTTTGGTGAATATTACATTATTATGCATTTCCTTTTATTCATGCTTTTACATACATAAGCACATGGTAGAAAACATAAAATCATACAATATTCCTAGCCCAACATTGGGATTCATATGCATTCACTATTAATGCCTTGACCTTGAGATCCACACCAAAAATATTTACAATGCATTTACATTTATACATATGACATTATTACACTCAACCCACATGGCTTGACTCTCATCACATAACTTCATCATTTAAATAATAACTTCATCATTTAAATAATACATGATTGATTTCATTATAATTCAAGAGTTAAAACAAAAATATTGAGAAAAGACAAATATAGAAAAAAAAAACATCTTTAACATATTTTGGTAATTAACTTATTTACATGGTAGAAGAGGATAAAATGTTATGAAACAAGCATCAATCAAATTGTAAGTTAGCCATCGTCATTAATTTGTATTTACTTATTGATTGGTATACCATGCAATTTGTAATTATATATAAACTTTTTGTGTGTAAACACATGGAATTAAGTTTCAAGTGAACTAGATGATGACACCATATGCATTGGGATGAGACATGAGTTTCAAGTGATTTGTGAAGATCATGAAACACTTCAACTTTTAATTATAGTTATACTAGTGAAGGCATATAATTTTTCATGCTTATATATGTTTTTATATTGAATGAATTATAAAGTTTCAAGATAAAATAATGATATATGTTCAATTCATGGTTAGGAGATGTGATTTATGAAAGGTGATGGAGAAAGAAGTAGAGAGCAGGCAACACTCGCAACACCTTCAGGGGTGGAAGTAGTTCAAGTAATGATGAAAGTAACTCAAGCAATGATCCACTCATGTCACGAAAAATAAGATGTTTTCTTCAAAATTTAAGTATCTGATTCTTATTCTTTGTCATATGCAAGTTGTTCGAACCATAAACATATATGTTTAAAAAAAAAATTATTGTGTTTTCTGGTTTTGCCCTTTCGTATGCTAGAGTTATCCTCATATTATACTATTTGTAAATAAATAAATAAATCATCTTCTTGTTGAATATCAAAGTATTCTTATGATGTACAAAATACTTTGCACATCATATTGTAATGTTTACAAATGAAAAAATCTCATCATCATTTTGTTGAATATCAAAGTATTGTTATTTTGGTATGACATTTTATATAGTTACTTACACATAATAATTTGTTATAAAGATTTAATCAAAAAATATTAATTAATTAATAATTAGTTTGATGAACTAACTTGAGTGGCTAAGTGCTTTTAGCTTCGTAAAGAAGTTTTCAAGGTTGATACCCACATGTTAGTTGCATCTATTGTATGTGTGTCTCTATTAATTCAAACATCATATTCAACACAACGAATTTATATTGAGTATCATCCATGAAATGTAGGGAGAACAAGGGTTTGCCCATGAGTTTTTCCTCCAAAAGTAATTAATTAATTGATAATAAACTTATAATAACACATTAATAATTTATTAATCATTAGGGATATTTATTAATAAATATTACTAACATTATATACTGCCCATACAAGCTACATAATTGCTTAAAAATAGCTCTTTCTTGTTTGGTGGAGTAAAAAATTAAATCCCAAACAAAATAGTGTTCTATTTTCAAATTTATTGATGCACCTATATTAATTAATAACACTATTATGTTGCATTTATAGTGGCACACTAAATTGTAGACGACACTAAATTTGTAACATGATTTGGACAGTGTGCTAGTGTTGTTGAAGCACTAGTGTCATGTGGTCATCAAGGTGCACTATGAAATAATTTCTTTAAAAACCTTTATGAGTTAGATAAAACCATATACAAACAATTTGCAAAAAAAATTTAAAAAATCTTTGATGAAACCTTTACTTCAAGTTGTGAATATTTCGAAAAATGTTATTATAAAAATTTTAAAAAATACATAAACACTAAAATCTTTGTCAAAAGCCTCCATTAAATATTTGTTTCTTATTAGTGAATCCAACAATAATTGTTACTTTAAAAGAATAAGAAGATACACATAAATTAAAAAACAAAAATACAAAATAAAAGTTTGACAACTTTAGAAGAATAAGAAGATACAAAATGACATAAAGAACAAGACACTCAACAAAAAAATCTAGAGAAAAATAAAATGATACAAACGACATAAAAAACAAAACACTCAACAAAGAAATCTTGAGGAATAGGAATATGCAAATGACACAAAGAACAAGACATAGATAACAAAGAAATTTAAGAACAAGACATAGAGAACAAATAAATTTAAAGAGGAAATGGTAGATTAAACGAACTTCTCCAATTGTCCAATTGTTGTTGAGCAGTTCTCAGATATTAAACGAACTTCTCCAGATGGTAATCTTAATGTGGCCGATATATTGATTAAATAGAATCGAGATGAGAAAGGGCATCTATTGTATTCTCTATGGCCCGATTCTCTACATCCTAGGTCTCTCTATTCCATTTAAATAAATTTAAAGAGGAAATGGTAGATTAAAAAACATTTGAACAAATACATACAACTTTTTCAAGGATGAATCTTCCTTCTAGGAATAAAAAACAAAGAAATTTAAGAACAAGATATATAAAACAAAGAAATTTAAAGAGGAAATGGTAAGTTAAAAAACATTTGAACAAACACATACAACTTTTTCAAGGAAGAATATTTTTTCCATTAAAGAGGAATTCTAGGGATTAAAGAGGAATCCAGTGAAGATGGTAAATGATGTTTTAGAAAAAAACAATGATGTTTAGGAAAAAAAATCTCATTGGAAAGATGAAAACATGGTTAAAATTTTGTAACATTAAAAATTAAAAATTATTGAAAATAAGAATTTTAAAAAAATTATAGTTATTACTTATTTTTTTTATTAGTAAAATTTATGTTCGATTATTTGGTAAAGAGAGAAAAGTCGATAAACACTACATTAATATGGAAGAAAACCACTTTAACATGGAAAAGAAAAAGTTGTAAACATTAATAACATCTTTTTCGAGAAGAAAAATATATAAACATTAATAACATCTTTGCCACTGAACTATAGGAAATCTTTTACATTGTGTATGCTGTGTTTTCAAAATATTTAAGCAATACATTAAGATAATTAAAGTTAGATTTAGAAGTGTAATAGCAAGATTTAAATTTAAATTTAAATTGTGGACTTGGTTTATTGAATTATGATTTGTTTTTTTTGCTTTGCATTAAGATTTAGTTATTTGTTGATTTTACTCTTAATTGTATGTTTTTGTTCACGCCATTTCCTCAACCAATCTTGTTGTACGTCTCACTAGATCATCTTGAAATGTTGAGTCCCAGTCTATAAGATATACAAATTTGACTCTTTGATTTGTGAGTATAGTGTGTAATGCAAGAGAAAGTTTTACTTAGTTTTTGTCTCTCAATTTTCATGTGCTTGACATAACCTTTCCTCTCACAACTCTTGGACTTGTCATCATCTTTTTGTTTCACATCTCAACTTATGTGAGATGATTCTTAATTGTCCTAGTATATGATTTCCACATCATGGGTTGGTAAGATTCAAGTAGTTTTACACTTTGATCTCCTCCTATTCATTGAAGTTTCATATGTAGTATTGTTGTTTTCATTTAGCATGGTTTATCCATTTTCATTTCCTGTAACATTCACGTACATGACATTTTGACCTTTTTTTTTGGTCTATTGGGCACTTTTCTTCTTCTTATCCTACTCTTCATACCATTTTTTTAACTATCGGTTCCATGTTTTTTTCCTCCCTTTTAACTCATCTTGGTTTATTTTAATCCAAATCTTCTTGTTGTCCATAGCTTTTTTTCCTGTAAGCACATGTTTGGTGTTCTTAGTGCCTCTAATTCTATTGGGTATAACCTTATTTCAGTGAAGAGTATCTCATAGGGGGTGTTATTTTTTACTCCTAGACAACTTGTTATCAAGTTGTTTTCTACTCTTAAACAACTTGTTATCAAGTGCTTTTACACTTGCTCACTCTACTTCCACATGTTTATGGAGATACTCGGTCCCCATACTTCACTTCTATAAATGAGTATTGGAGTTATGAGCATTCACTTCTATAAATGAGTATTGGAGTTATGAGCATTTGAAAGAGGGAGCCTAACATTTTCTAGTCCCAAACTTATGGTTCCTACATCTATTTTACAATGTGAAGAATGCTTTCCAAAGGTAAAAATATGAATCTAGGTAGCACTTTTCCATATTTTTGACATTATTTTTTTTATCTGGGCTCCAATATTTTCATGGTTAGAAATCAGTTTTGACTAATTTTTTTTAGAAATTAAAGTGTAGGATTCTACACAATGCATACAATGGTTCTATAAAACTATTTCTCCCAACACTTAGTAACCACAAAACCCTAATTCCAATTTTTTTTTATCGATATTTGTGTTTTCACTGTCCACACTCCTCGTAGTGTTTTCCTCGTGCATGCTTCCCACCTTAACTTCTCATTGAAATATAATCTCAAATGTTTATAGTTTTGGGTTATTTATAGTGACTTTCCTTTGAAATTCATTTAAGGTTGTTTCTCTCCTTTTTAGTGAAAAGAATCTCGAGCCTTTAGTTGATCTTGTAAGTTGCATAGTGTCCTAGCTATTCATGCCACATTGTTTTTCTATAATAAGATCTTTATGATAATCCTTGGTATGCTCACACCTCTCCACTTTTTCTATTTTTCTATTTATCTATGAATAGTATGTGAGAGAAAGGTCCTTCACATGTTTATATACCTTGTGCATTGTTACTCTCCAACCACATTTTTTTTTCCCATGGAAAAAATCTTTATATTTTTATGATAAAAATATACATGGTATAGTTTCAAAAAGGGAATTTTTTTTTTCCATGGAAAAAATCTTTATATTTTTATGATAAAAATATACATGGTATAGTTTCAAAAAGGGAACTTTTTTTTTTTCCATGGAAAAAATCTTTATATTTTTATGATAAAAATATACATGGTATAGTTTCAAAAAGGGAACTCTGATACAAGTCCCAAAGGGCATTTCAAAATATTTGTCGCCAAAACAATATCATATTTCCAAAATACCCCAACAATCTTTGCGTATTCAAAAAGCCCAAAATACAACTAATCACAATTGGAACTCCATGGAGACGAATTCCTCACCCTCGTTGGACTTGTAGATCCCACACATGCCTAAGGGTAAAGCCATAGCCTCTTTCTAAAGAGCATTAGCTTGAGAGTTTAACTCTCGATAGATATGATTACAAGAGTACCATTCCATAGCATTAAGATATTGTCAAATGACCTAGAATAAAAAATTTAACCGGATATCATCCATGGAGACCTTTATGTTTACCCAATCAACTACCAATTTGGAATCACTAATTATTTGCACCTTCTTGATGTCCGTCTTGATGTCCTTCTTGCTGATGAACTCAAGCAATGTCTATAAGCCAATAAATTCGACCCTAGTATTGGTTCCTCTTTTTGGGGAGTATTTCATGCGAACATAGTGGGATGAAGAAAAATGAAGAACAACTCCAACATCGCATCTAGGAGGGTGACCCTGCAATGCACCGTAAAAAAAACCCACGACACACATGCCAAAAGATCGGGCATGATAGGAATTTTAGACTTCTTTTCTTTAACCTCCAACTTGAACTCCTTTGCAATTTTTAACACAAGTCTTGCCACAACTTCAGAGGGTATAGCCTTACTCTCCAACCACTTTTATGTCAACCTCTCCTATAATTTCTCCCTTGAGATGATTTTGAAGGCATAAGCAATGTATTATGGATTATTATAATTTTAATTAAAAATAAAAAATAAAGAAAGGACACTTTTAGACCAAATCTAAATATACCATGTGGATGTAAGTAATGTAGTGTGATTATTATAATATTTTAATTATTAATAAAAAAATAATAACATAAATATTACCTCCAGGGTATGGGGTAAAATTGTGATCTAGAATAGTATCTTACCTTTTTATATGGAGTTAAGTTGAGTTAGATACTTGATACCACGTGATCTTTGCCTAGTCTCGGTGATTATGAGTCACAACATATATTATGTATGTTGGAGATACTATATGGGGTTGAAAGTGTTTTTTTGGTCTTGGAGTAAGACCTAAAATTGTTTATGATTGGCTAAGAATGTGTTTTCCTTGGATGTAAGTAAACAAGGCAACAACCTGAGACTTGTAGTTTATGTAACTCCATGTAATTCCATAGTTTTAACTTTTACGCTCTCACGATACTCACATGGATGAATACGTTTTAAATCGTTTTACACTAGTAATGTCAAGTCTTGTACAACATAATATCGCCACATGGAATTTGAGGACCACCATGAGTTTTATTTTTGGTACACCATTTCATTTTTAATTTACCTTGTTAGTTGACGGAAAACTCCATTTGAACAATCCATAATACATTGGTTGCCATTAACGTAGTGAAAATTGAGCGATAGCCCATACACATGGTGGGCATAAACTTGCCACATTTGATCTAGGGTGATAAGATTATCTTATACACATGACATACATTCGTAGATAGCAACCAATAATAACTATATTCACTATTAATTAACACTTAAATTACAATAAATTCTACCATAAATTATTAAATATATCATTTATATTATAATTACTAAAATATCATAATGTAATCCATGATTTCACCGCGTTGATGTGACACTATGAGCTCTTCTCTGAGTCTATTTGACTTCTTTCCAACTAAATTGTGAATTGATCAAACACTGGAAATGGAATTGTGAACTAATGAGAAAGGGAGTGGAATAAGTGTGTGTTGGGCAAAAGCAAGGCACCAAAGTTGATATGAATGAACCATGTTATAATTTTATGAAACCAATTATGACACATTGCCAAATTCACTCCATTCACAAACGGTAAGTGAAGGCCCATAAGAAGAAATGTGATCATGAAGTCCAAAAAAGATAAAATTTAAAACTAGGGACACCACATGCCCAACAAACCTACCCCTACAGTCATCCCTACCAATATTCCAACAAGATTCCTTAACAATTCAAAGACCAGGGGGATAAGAGTCCTCACATGGCCGGACAATAATATCCAACTCACTACAAATATTCGCTGCCCACTTTAATTTCATTATTAAACACAAACAGCCATTCCTTCTAGAGAAACGCAAAAGGTGGGTACGGGTAAAAACATGGTGGAGATTATTATAAAGATTTTTTTGTACAAATGATATGGCATTAACAATTAGGATCTTATAAAATCATTTAGAAGTTTCATTATTTTTAATGTAGAGGTTGAGATGAAAGGGACATGTGAAAAATAAAAAAAAATGTTTTTCTATTAAAAGAAATTTGTTTAAGAAACAACTTGTTATAAATAATTTAAATTATAAATATTTTGATTTGATATTAGTAAAAACAAAAAAAACAAATATAATTCCAAATTATATGATGTAGGTAATATAATTCCAAATTATATGATGTAGGTATCGTGTATAGTTTAACACAAGGAAAATGTTCTACCCCTCTTTTAAATGTATATATAATTCCAAATTACATGGTGTAGGTATCATATCGTTTAACATAAGGAAAATGTTCTACCTCTCTTTCAAATACTTATAATTTAACACTGTGAAGGATGATTAAATATATTAAAAAATAAATGTAATTAAGATGACTAAATATATTTAAAAATAAATGTAATTAAGATGATTAAATATATTCAAAAAATAAATGTAACAAATTCAAATAAGTAAAAAATACTTCATAACAAATTATTTAAAAGTTAAAATTAAGAATGAATAATGGTATTTGTAAGTATTAATACAATTCAAGAAGAGTCATTTAAATGAAGGAATAATATATATAGAGTCAATCATGTATATAAGTGGTTTGAAGAGTAGATATAGAATAAGAAAGGTGTCCCACAAATAAAAAGACATATAAAAATCATGTACAAGAAAGCTATAGGAATATAAAATGGAGAAAACATATCAAAAGAAAAAGACAATACTACATAGACAACTTCAACATACATGAGGAGATCAAAGTGTAAAACTACTAGAACTTTAATATCATGTGTCAAGGGAGTAACACATCTAAGACCCAACTTACACAAGTGAAGATGTGAAATTGGAAGATGGGAACAAAGCAAGGCCTTGTGAAAAGATATGTTATGTTGAGTATGTGGAAATAAGAACATAAGCACAGTCTCATACAATAACATACTCACAAATCTTGGAGATGCTGAATTTGCATATTAAAGACTAGGAATCGATGTTGTAGGGGATCTAGTGAGAGGTATAATAAGATTCAATGAGAAATGATGTTGATAAGACACATGTGGGAGAGTAGAATATAAAGTTCATGATTTGGATCCTACCATTACACAATTGTAACAAACATCCTTCCTATTGTTTAAATCTAATAAAACATGAAGTTGAAGTTTCCATTAATTTGAAATTTTGATCGAATTTTCAACAATCTAAATTAATTTAAAGATAAACAAACTCTTTGAAACATCGCTTCACTACATATCAAATTTGAAATTTAAATTATTGATGCATATTGTCGATCAACAACAAAATAAATGCACACATAAGCAAAACAAGGGACACATAGATTATTATGTTCAAGAAACCCCTAAAGGGGAAATTATATTTATTCTATCATTCCCCTGTGTTACATTCTAATGCACAAATGGTCCCTTATATAATGATAGGTGACCATAACAACTATTTTATAATTAGTAACTATCTTTATAACCCTATGGAGAATATCTCCATGAGTCTTAACAAATCTTCATCTCTAACTTCTCTCATTTCTCCTCATCTCTAATTCATAATTAGTCTTCTAGAATTAGTCTACGTCATTACAAAGTCATCATTTAATTTGTTTACTAAACATCACAAGTAGGAGTTATTTTTTCTTACTCCCTTTTAAGGAGTACTTGTGATTTAAATAATCCTTCTTCAACTTTCCTTTGAATTGGTCCTATTTCCATCTTCTTTCTCTTTGCCTTTGTTGCTCTTAGTCTTCATCTTCAACCTTCTACAATCTTTGGTCTTCTTCATTATGTGAAATTGTAGTGAAACTTGAAATAGAGAATCTAGCTAGCAACAATGAACACAAAACTTTCAAAGTTGAGAGAAGAAGAGAAGAATTGGAGAGAAAGAATGAAAGAATATTCCACACTAATCCATTCTCAAAAAGTGAATAATTTACAATGGATATAAACTACATGCTCAAACTAATGCGCATAGTAGTCTTCTAAAGAGATGTGGACATATATTGATAGAAACCTCAGTGAACTGCCGCCTAGTCCTAGTTGATCGGCCATGGAGTCATCACTTAACTAGCTCACACAAGCAGAGTGGAGAGAATCTCATGCATGCACATGTGTAGTGCTCTCCTAGCCTCATGCATGTGAAATGCGTCCTCCTAGTGATGATCCCAATGTGAGTGTGCCCTCTTGGTGGTCCTCCTGGTAATGATCCCAAGGTGAGTGTGCCCTCTTGGTGATGATCCCAAGGTGAACATGCAACACTTGGTGATAATATCGAGGTTGCCATGCGAGATTTGACTCTACTGGTCTAACTAATAAACTAATAAACTTAGGAAAAGGAATATTAGGTGGGTGTATAATATCTCCATTACATTTTCATTTTCACTTTTCCTCATTTTTCATACTATACCTGCAAAACATAACCAGTATTTGTTGAAATCCACGTGAAAAAGTTACCATCCACTTGAATACATGGATCACCAACCAACCGTTCTAATAATATAATTTTAATTTGAACTGCCAATTTGTCACAACAACAAAAACGGTTTGCAATAACAACGTCCTTATTTTAAACTGTGAAAAGCTAAAACAACGTGCATACCGCTGTCACATTCCAAATTGAGCTATAGAAATCTACACCAACAATGAGCTAACATCACATCCTATCCACGATTGGATTGTATCGTCCAGCTTGAGTTTATGAAAGTCCCATTGAAACTGACAGAGAATGGCCCCCGCTGAACTGATAGAGTTGCATTGAAACTGACAAAGATTGACCCGCTTAATTTCAGGCTTTAAGTAATTTTGTTTGTCTTTTTATTTGAATGCACTCTGTATTCGGCTTTTAGCTTTGTTGTAATCCGCCATTCTTTTTTCTTTTAAGAAATCTACTCATATTTGATTGGCAAGTACTCTTTTTTTTATCAATTAATTTGCCATGAAATTCCTTGGCCACAACTAATTTCTAATTGCACCTTTGCCTTCAATGGTTTGTTTTGGTTTTCAATGCTGTAAAGTCGTGCAGTAGATTGTGGCGTGGGAGACCGTGTAAGGAAAAAGCTATTGATTTTCAAATCATTTATTGCGAGGCATCGGTTTTTATAAGGATTAATTACAGTCTCAGTGATCCATCGGCCCCGTTCTTACTGTGGGTACTATTACCTTCGCATTGAATGAATGGTCTGTCAAAGGTTATCAATGGATTAGGTGGGGTAACAGAGCTTTCTTTGATGGCGGACAGGACTAATATTTAATGCAGTGAAAATGAGTATGGAATGAGGCAGCGATGTTTTTTCTATAATTTATGGGCATCCCAATCTGAAGTTCCTGAGCCACCAAATCTGAAGTTCCTGAGCCGAACCCCACCTTCCCGCTTGGTGAGTTCAAAGTTTTCGAATTAATTAATATGAAGGTGTTTGTTTGGTGATACTGATTGATATGCTGAAAGGCTTTATTCGGGTTTGAAGGTGGTTGGTATTCGTGGCTTGGAGGCCGGAGATTCGAATCCTGTCGAGCTTTATGTGATGCCCATGGTAGAAAACAGGCGTGGCTCAGAGCATCCGGACTTGTTGTGTTTTATCGTCTGGCATTGAAGCAGAGGCGGAGGTAATTGGAGCGATGAGTTACAGCATTGAAATTGTGGAAGACGAGGGTCCTGTTCGTGTTGGTAGCACGGGCACCATCGGATCGCTTCTGTGCCGCGAGCTGGAGTCCATTCGCAGGATGGAGCAGAAGAAGAAAAAGAGCAGCTGGGCCCCGCGGAACGACGCTGTTTCGATCTCCTGCGGGCGTCCGCTGGCGTCTTTGGCGGGTTGCAGGCTCGGCACACGGAAGGCGCAGGATTCGAACTCGAAGCCCCGGTTTTTCGAGACCGGCGCAGGATTCGAACTCGAAGCCCCGGTTTTTCGAGACCTCGGTTACGCCCCGCTCGTCCGGCGCCGAGGCAGTGGCGGCGGCGGGGGAGGGGCGGAGGATGAGCGCGGGCAAGGGTTGGTCAAAGACTCTGTTCGATGCGGGCGATTTTGAAGCGTCGAAGACGGTAGGCTACGGGCTGCAGAGATCTGAGGGAAGGCGGGCGGACTGTTCGGGTGGCGGTGGTGGTGGTGGGGGCGGGACGATTCGGCGCCAGTCCGTGTCGCTCGACTGCCCCCGCGGCGCGTCGGCATTAGCGGGGATGTTCGATGAGGAGAGTCCGGTCATGACGCCTGGGAGGGTGAGGAAGGGCAGAGGTGGCGAGTTCCGAACTCCTATGCTCAGGGCGGGGGGGAAGGCCGCTGATGGCGAAGAAGGGGGCGCGAGAAGCGCTAGGACGAGTGTGGAGAGGCGTGGAGTAGGGTGTTCGTTTGTGGAAGTGGTGGATTTGAAGTGTAATGGTGATGATAGGATCTGGGGAAGCCCCATTGCCAATCGCCTCAGGAGGCTCAGCTTTTCCAGGCTCTCCGAGTCTGTCAATTGACGTGAATATAAATTTGCCCTGTTTCTTCTTCTTTATGGAATTCAATTGCAATGTGATCATTTATCCTTTTCTTCATGACAGAGGAGGTGTTTAGCGATCCTCTTAATATGATATTTTTTTTTATAATCTTTATATGTAATAAAAAAAACCATCCCTGAAATAATGTGGATTGCACCCAAATGATGAACTCGTTTTATCTCTGTTTTTCGATGTTCAGGACATCATCTATTTTTATTTTAAAGTTTAAAAATCGAATTCCATGTTTGTAACACCATACCAGTTTTGAACGACAACTCTGCAATGACTTAGGTTAAAGATTTTAGGAAAGGAAGATTTTTTTCTGACCATACCAGTTTTTAACGACAACTCTGCAATGCAATGATTTAGGCTAAAAATTCTATGAAATGAAGATTTTTTTATGGGAATATTTGCTCGAAATCCGGTAAGAAATTGTTGGATTTGTAGATTTAAGTGATTATTTTTGTAAAATCCGAGTGTTCTAGGAGTTTTTCAGTATGTTGAATCCATTTCAGAAATAGATTCTGAACAACAAAAAAATAATAATTCTTGTAAATTTATATCACCAACCAAATTCCAGCAAAAAACTATTTCATAGAACAGCTAACCAACGCCCTCTGCAATCACTGGGACTCGACGTAGCATTTTCAACGCCGTCTGCAATCACTGGGACTCGACGTAGCATTTTCAGAATCCGGTGTAATAACCTGCTTATTATGCAGCAACCAGGTTTTTTTAAATGGTACTGTGCAAACAAAAGATCAATTTCAGTTGTGGTAATCCCCTTCGTATGCAGCAATGAGAACTTGTAAAGTGCAGAAAGTGTCTGAATTTACAGATGAATGTTCAGGTTTAGGGGTGCATTTTCTCCGACAAAATAGTTAAGGGATTCTACTTGTGTCTGTATAGTACTCTCGGCTGGTGATGTGCAGAGTATTGTAAGAAAGTGGGAGAGGCAAAACCTGTTTCAAAATACTAGGTCAAATTTGCAGCTATTAAGCACATACCGGCAATGAGATCCTTAGAAAGTGCCCATCCCAAACATCACTTCCATTTGTACAATGTAAACGGAGGAGATTTGTAGTTTTCTGCAACATGAGAAACAATAAATTTTAACCAAGGTAATCTATGGTTTTCCGCAAGAGGAGAAATGCAACCATATTCGTTCATAGTTTCTTTCTTACCCATGGAAGGTAACATGGCACCACTAGATCTTAGTATAAAGTATCCAGTACAAGAAAGCATAACTGATTGTTGGTACTGTGGCACAAGAATCCTAACGGTAGCTAGGCTGGGTAAATCACAAGATCCAAATGATAGCCAGTTTAGTTATGGGCAACCACCAAGTGTTGCCCTCTATGTTGACGTGAGATCACAAATTCATGTTCTGTTCATGGTAAAAATTGAGGTTAAGATTTGAATTGAGGCACTGATTCTGTTTGTGAACTCTGGGCAACATTTAGTTACACAAGTGAGAAGCTTCAAGCGATGGAAATTGCTTTTTACAATCATGTTCAGTTGGGCGAGATGAATGCTAAAGGGGTCTTAAGATGATATTTGAGAAAAAATGCTAGGATTGGTAATCAGCATTGCAGATGTCACAAGCACAAGTGATATTAATTCTGAAGCATTTGATAGTGATCTACAGAGGAGGAACATTTAAGTAGATATAACTTTATTTTATTTTTGAAACTGATAAAATGGCCAAGTATGGTTTCTTCCGGAATTTTATCTAAAGCATGAATACCAAGATTAATTTCCAAACCTTAAGCTTCATAGGTGCAAGCAACCTGAAAATTATGCATGAAAGTAGTAGTAGAGATCGTCGATCTTTCAAGAATTCCTCTGTGCAATAGAAGCCTATGGTTCTTTAATCCAATACTATTGTTCACAGTATAAAGGATTCGATGATACTGGGAAAGGAATTGATTTTTTATCTGGAATGTAAAAGAAATTAAGATGAAGTATGATAACGGAGGGTGGTTCATTATCCCTAGAGTCTATTCTAATTGTTCTGTCTCACAAGAAAAACAAGATCCTATCATTGGTTGGGGTCATCCCCCACTGAAAGTATTGCTATGGTGATTGAAGATTGTTATTCTTGAAAATAATGATGTTATTTCGGATATTGTTCTTCGTCCTGAAGGAAAAGCTCATTATGATAAACATTGAACAGAAAGAAGAGGAAGAAAAGGATCAAATTCTTGATATTGTGCTTGCTGATGACATGTTAAGAGGAAGAAAATGATCAAATTCTTGATATTGCTGATAACATGTTAAGAGGAAGAAAATGATCAAATTCTTGATATTGTGCTTGCTGATAGCATGTTTTACAACTTGAGCCCCTTACTATGTTGGTTTTATCTATCTATTTCTGGTTCTGGATTGGCTGTTTTTGTGGTTAAACCATCTAATTTTTAAGATTGATAATTATGGATATCTTGTTTGTTGTTATGGGCTTCAGTTTTTACTTGCTGGTGGTTCAGAAGGTAGTCTGTATTTTTAGTCCTTCTGTAACCATTTAATAGCATACCTTTGATGTAATTTTTTCAATAAAACAAATGGTGATCTGAAGGAAGATGTGCTTTCGGTTTGGGGATCTTAGTCTAGACATTATATGGATGTCCATTGGCTTGCAAGGTGGATGCCTGCATTTAGGAAATTAGAAATAGGCTTCCTGTTGCTATTGTTTAGCAGCATACATGATCCATTTACCAGTATTACCAGTATGCAGGTTACTAACACATAGATTTCCAAGCAGTTTTTCTTTTTCCAAAATTTCTATTTCATCTATTAGAGATTTCTTCTCAGCATATCAATATATGCTTGAACTCCATCGGAGAAATACTACTGTACTTTCTTGTATGGTTTGCAATCATGCTTCTGTCTGCTAATGCTTTCTTTCCCCAATTTGAAGGCCTTATATGTGTTAGCATACAGACCTTATTTTATGTGATACTTTGTTGCAGTTAGCTAAATTGGGGCTATGTTGATTCCATCGTTTTGAAACCTAGTTTTTCTTGATACATCTTCATTGGGCAATGATGCAGACAAGAAGTCCTTCAGTTTGAGAATGAATCTGTCTTTAATGAGGCCATTGTTGAGGAAAGCAAGGAATACAGGGGTCTAGCAACTAATTAGAGAAGTCAGAAGTCAATAATTTTTTAAAGATCATGCAGCTCTTGATCATTGGGCAAGGAGAGTCATGATTGGTAAAAATTTCAAATTTGGATATAATGTCATTATATGATTGGTAAAAGTTTAAGTTTGGATATAATGTCATTATATGGATTATTTCCCTCCATCTTACTGCCAATTTGCTAACCTCGATGACATTTATTATAATATTGATAGCTGATACTCTGCAACTGGATAAACACAAGCCAACTCGCCAAACATCCAAAAGCTAGAAAACTAATTAGCTATGATAAGTGTCTTCTTTTTACTCTTCTCCTTACCATCTGTACCGAAGACAATGAATCAATGCATATTTCTTTGTATTTTGTTCCTTGGCATTATCAGAGTAGCTTGTTATTAGTAAACTTTTTTTTTTGTGATGATTTAATTTGCTTTCTTTTCTACAACTACAATGTGCTTTCTTTTCTACAACTACAATGTGATGTGCAGGTTGGATGGAACAAATTCACATTTGTTCTCTCTCCTTTTGTCTTATAATCAAGCCTAGTCCTTTTGCCTTTTAACCAAGGCAAGCATTAAGTACTCTGTTATGTTGTGTAAGGGTAGGTATGTGTCATCAAATTTGAAATGCTCTATGACAAGCATTAAGTATTCTGTTATGTTGTGTAAGGGTAGGTATGTGTTATCAATTTGACCATGGGTATATCAAATTTGAAACACTGTATGAAGGTGGGTATAGACAATTGAATTTGAATTGTTTTGAATTCCACAGCCCATATCCACCCACCCTCAAACAACATTTAATATTATGTAGCAAGATAGATAATGATAGTTTATGACCAACAAATAGAGACTAACTATAGAAAACAGTAATAAAATATTAACATTATTTAGGAGATTATATGAAAATATTAACTTATAAATCTATATATTAATCTTCATAGTTTTAAAAAATAACAAGTAATTTAAACTATTTCATTAAATATTATTAATTTATCTGTATGACAAACGATGTGATGTTTTGTGTATGTTTGAGCAGATTGAAGATTCGAATTCTTATCAGATTGAGGTTTCTATATATGACTCTAAGTGTTGACACATCGGGCAATGACAGTGACATGAAGAGCAAGTGCATATTCCAATGGAAAAATCGACTTTTAATTATCATTTTAATATGATTTTCCAACTTTATCATTCACTTTTTATAAATTTAATTATAGTATTAATATAATTCACTTTCCATTTAAAAGATTTCGGCGCAGGGAGAAAAAAAAGTGTCATGAAAGCAGTGGTGGAAAAAAAGTTGTATGAAAGAAAAATAAAATAAAGTTAAAGGTTCCGATTTTGTAATAATTGGGTACGTGAGAAGACGAGCGGGTTCTACGCTCAGCAGTCAAGTCCACAGTTGAAGATGGCTTCCGATATCATCGCATCACGTGGGTAGGAAGCTCTTTGAGAATCTATAAATACCCTAAGTCCCTAAGTCGTAGGATAAACGTTTTAAGTTTTAAATTTAGATTTTTTTTTTTTTAATATTTTTCGAATCTGAAATTTGGTAAGTGATTGTTGGAGTTGTAGATTTGAGTGATTATTTTTGTATAATTAAAGTGTTTTAGGAATTTTTCAATACTTTAAATCCATTCCTACATTCAAATTTGCAATTTAAACCATTTTTAAATTGAAACCACTTCTTTTATCTTCAAATGTTCTTGCTGTGTAAACTTTACCTTAGATTATATTTGTGTTTAGTCTACTTACAAATGAAATCTTAAAACTTTTTATAAAAATATGATAAATTCAAACAATAACAAAAATGAGAGGGAAAGCTTTTAGAAAGTTACTTTTAACTAAAATATCAATAGTCAGGATACTTATTTACTTGGAAAATATTATTTTCCATTATATTTATTGGGTATCTATTATCTCTAAAGAGAATTGGTTGAGTTGGAATATCAATAAAGTTCTGAGAGTGAAAGAGAGATCCCAATAGAGAGTAACCAAATCGTGTTGCAAAATACATTATTAACTATGTCCAAAAGTATAGGATTTTAAAGAGAATTGGCTGAGTTGGAATATCAATAAAGTTCTGAAAGTGAAAGAGAGATCCCAATAGAGTAACCAAATCGTGTTGCAAAATACATTATTAACTATGTCCAAAAGTATAGGATTTTAAAATTTTGATTTTAATGTTGTTATGTTTTTTTTTTTTTAAATATTAAAAAAGGTTTTAATATGTAAGGAAATCTCATCAATATATTTAGTATACAAACAATGACCTTTACAATATGTAAAATCATTGTTATTGAAACTGTTGTTAAATTATATTTAGTATATAGACAATGACCTTTACAATATGTAAAATCATTGTTATTGAAACTGTTGTCAAATTAAGAGAAGGTAAAAGGCAAATTAGTGAGGAAATCAAGAGAAGGCAAAAGGCAAATTAGTGAGGAGAGGTATCAATTTAGCAATGAACTTTAAAATATGTAAAATCATTGTTATTGAAACTGTTGTCAAATTGAGAGAAGGCAAATTAGTGAGGAGAGGTATTAATTTACCCATTAGGGTGGATCATGAAATTGAGACAAGGAAAAGGGGTTAGTGAAATAGGGCTATAATTTTAAAGTTGGGCTCGATCACTAAATTTGAGTTAAGTAAGAGACAAATTAGTGAAGGGAGGTTTCAATTTGAGATTTGGATTGATTTTGAAATAGTGCTTTAAAAATGCTTTAGCAAGACTCTAAATAAGTTTGAAAACTAAGAGAAACAACACATGTTCAACAATGGGTTGCTAAGAGGTATGGTTTGATAGTCAGGGCTGATTTGGAAATCGAAGAAGAACTAAGTCATTTAAAGAATTATAAGGGCTTAATTTGACAAACAATTCGATGTTAAAGCTGTAGTGAAGTTCAAAAGGAAGGTCAAAAGGTGAAGGAACATGGCCTACATAACATCAAAATTTGGTTTTAAAATATACTCCAACTTGGAATCGTACTTTTGATAATCAAGACCTCGATTTGAAACTAAGGTTGATTTTTAGATTAGGAAGGCATTCAACACTTTGAAGGAAGGAAAAGTGCCCGATTTGAAAATTGGGCCTGATACTGAGATCGAGAAGGCAATTCGACAATCAATGAATGGAAGGGACTCAATTTTGAAATAGAGACCAATTTAAGAATCGTGATCGATTAAGAATGGGGACTTGCTGACACAAAGGTTTGCGATGATAAGGATTAATTAATTTGCCATGAAATTCCTTCTGCACTTGATCATGGGCCTTATCCATATGCATTTTAAGATCGATAATTATGGATATCTTGTTTGTTGTTATAGGCTTTAGTTTTTACTTACTGGTGGTTCAAAGGGTAGTCTATTGTTTTAGTCCTTCTGTAACCATTTAATAACATACCTTTGATTTACTTTTTTCAATAAAACAAATGGTGATTCGAAGGAAGATGAGCTTCCATTTTGGGGTTCTTAGTCTAGACATTATAGGGTTGTCCATTGGCTTGTAGGGTGGATTCCTGCATTTAAGAAATTAAAAATAGGCTTCTTGTTGCTATTGTTTAGCAACATACCTGATCCATTTACTAGTATGTTGCTCATTTGTTTTTATAAGGATTAATTAATTTGCTATGAAATTCCTTCTACATTTGATCATTGGCCTTATCCATATGCATTTTAAGATTGATAATTACGGATATCTTATTTGTTGTTATGGGCTTCGATTTTTAGAATTGGATCAATTTTGAAATCATGCTTTAACAATTTTTCGACAAGACTTTGAACAAGTCTGAAACTTAAGAGAAAAACATGTTTAAACATGGTTTGTTAGGAGGCACAATTTGACAGTCAAGCTCAATCTAGAAATTGAAGAAGAACTCATCTATTGAAGAATTGTAGGGGATCGATTTGACAATCGAATCGATATAAAAGTTGGAGTGAAGTTCAAAAGGAAAGTCAAAAGGTGAAGGAACAAGATCTACACAACATCAAACTTTGGCTTTAAAATATGCTTCAACTTGAAATCAAACTTTTGATAATCGGGGCCAATTTTGAGATTAGGAAGGAACTTGGTACTTGAAGGAAGGAAAGGTGTCCGATTTGGAAATCGAGCTTGATCTTGCAATTGGGAGGGAAATTTGGCAATTAAGGAATGGAAGGGGCACGATTTTGAAGCCAAGACCAATTTAAGAATTGAGACTGATTGAGAAATGGGGACTCGCTCACACCAAGGTTCGAGGAGGAAGGCCCCGGTTTGGAAATCAAGGTCAATCATCTAATTAGGTTATGGGAATAGTGAGTTAGAGAGGGGAGGCCCTGATTTGGCGATCAGGGCTGATTTGGTAGTCGAGGCTAGTCATGAAATCGGGACAAAGAAAAAGCTAAACAAGTGAAGCAAGGACATGATTTGGCAATTAATGTCAATTGCCAAATTAGGTCGAGGGACCTGGGAAAATTTTTAATCAAGTTTAAAAGTAAGAGTTCAAAGTTTGGGAGCAGGAGGTTCATAGGCTAAATCGGGCATGATTCGAAAATCATGAGGGTTTTCAATGACCAAAATGAACAATTGAACCGATTAGTAAATAGAGGTTGATTTATGAGTCAGGGAGAACTTCTAAAAGAAATTAAAAAGCTTAAGGGAGGAGGTTTGATCAAAACAACTTTAAAAATAACAAAATCTTGAATTCGAACATTAATATCTTGGAACTTGACTTGGACATTGGGGTTGATTCCCAAATTGGGAAGAAACTCAACAACAAGGAGAGAAGGGGCTCGATTTGACAATCGAGGTTGATTTTGAAATCGAGGAAGTGTTTAGTAAGCAGGGAAGGAAAGGGGCCCAATTTTGGATTTGGATCCGAATTGAAAATTGAGGGGATAAAACTAACTAAAAATCCACCGAGGGAGAAGCAAGTGAACGATTGAACCAATTAGTAAATAGAGGTTGATTTATGAGTCAGGGAGAACTTCGAGAAGAAATTAAAAAGCTTAAGGGAGGAGGTTCAATCAAAACAACTTTAAAAATAACAAAATCTTGAATTCGAACATTATTATCTGGGAACTTGACTTGGACATTGGGGTTGATTCCCAAATTGGGAAGGAACTCAACAACAAGGAGAGAAGGGGCTCGATTTGACAATCGATGCTGATTTTGAAATCGAGGAAGTGTTTAGTAAGCAGGGAAGGAAAGGGGCCCAATTTTGGAGTTGGATCCGAATTGAAAATTTAGGGGATAAAGCTAACTAAAAATCCACCGAGGGAAAAGCAAGTGAATGAAACTAAGTCATGAAACTGAATGAAACTAAATCATAATCAAGCAAGTAAAATATGAAGGATTTTTTTGATTTACCCATTTCCAAAGAATGATCAAGATGTGAGGCAATGAGGAGCCAAGGTGAATACAAATCCAATAGAAAACATTTTTAGACTATAAATAGAACACAAATAAAAAGAGGGTCTCCAAGTTTTGCTCAAAACTTAGAGGGGTTGTTGAGAGCTCAATAGGTTGCCTATGGTTGACCATATTGAATATGCATGACCATGGTTATATTGCATTATGGAGAACATCTTCATTGATTTGTGTTGAATTGATATGTTCCTAAATAGTTGTCTCATTGTAGCATACCTTAAGGGTTATGTCACATTCTAATGTTCCTCAACGATTATGTTGCATTATGACGTTCGTCAACTAGTATGTTGCATTGCGACATTAATCTTGGTTCACTTATGTTGAATTACTACATTCCTGAATGGTTGTGTAACATTGTGACATTTTATCAAGGGTCATGTCACATGGTGATGTTTCCAAAGAGTTTTCTTGGGTTACATTACAACATTCATCAAGAGTTATGTGACATTGCAACATGAAAAGGGCTAACCATGGTTGACATTAAAAAGGTTTTTATGTTTGACATAACTATGATCAACTATGGTTGTGTCACATTTCGACATACATCTTGGTTGACTTATGTTGAATTGTTATGTTCCTCAATGAATATGTTGCATTTGTGACATTCCTCAAGGGCTATGTCCACTATGGATGTCCCTTGTTGGTAATGGTTGGCTATTGATTAATAATTGTTGGGTTTACTTGGCCATAGTAGATTTTCAAAAATAAAAGGTGACTTTGGTTGAGTATGGTTAACAATTCTTATTTTCCATTCGCAATAGTAAACTTTAGTAAACAATGTTTTAGCCAACATTATGTCACATCACGACATTAAAAGGTTGACTTGTAGAAAATGTCACATTGCAACATTATGGATCATTGCAACATTGTTGCTTAAAATCCATTTTTTAATACAAAAATGGATTCAACATGCTGAAAAACCCTCTCTTGGGGTACTCTCATTATACAGAAATAAACACTCAAATCTGTGGATTTAATATTTTCTCATCAAATTTTGGGTAAATATCCTCGGAAAATATCACCCGAAAAGAGCCAAAACCTAGAAAGCTAAAACGTTTAGACTACGACATTGAAATATAATGTGACATCATGACATAAATCTCATCAAATTTTGGGTAAATATCCTCGAAAAATTTGAATGTTTAGACTACGACATTGAAATATAATGTGACATCATGACATAAATCTAATCAAATTTTGGGTAAATATCCTCAGAAAATATCACCCAAAAAGAGTCAAAACCTAGAAACCTGGAACATTTAAACTAGAACATTGAAATATAATGTGACATCATGACATAAATCTCATCAAATTTTGGATAAATATCCTTGGAAAATATGGCCGGAAAAAAGCCAAAACCTAGAAACCTAGAACGTTTAGAATACAACATTAAAATATAATAAATATAATGTGACATCATGACATAAAGTAATTACGACAAGCAATGGAACGCTCTGCATTGAATATAAGTATCCAACGGTTGGCATCCGTGTTTTCCTCCCTGCTTGGCCCATCCGTAGCCTCAGGAGGCGTCGATGGAAGGATCTAGGTACCGTACCGCATGGTGCCATAAGAGGAGAGGGACGTACACATGTGCCCACAGGCCTGGAAACCTTTTTCCGCTGGGGTTTCGACCAACAGGTACAAAAGAATCTCAGGGTGGCGGGGGCTCGACCAACAGGTACAAGGATTTCAGGGTGGCGGGGGCTGGTCGCAATGGATTTAAAGGCCAATTCACACCCGAGATTGGAGGGGTTCGTGGCCAATATCATTCCTTTTTAATTTTGGGCGGTTCAGAAGTGTGTTCTTTTCGTTTGGGAAAGAAAACAGTTGACCGAAAGCGGTTCAGAGGTATGTTCTTTTCGTTTGGGAAAGAAAACAGTTGCCCTGCATTATTTCGGGCTTTTAGATAGCTTTTTCCATTTATTTTCCCCTTCTAGGCTCTAGCTTATAAGCATTTAATATGGCGCTTTAGGGAAAGATGGCTCAATCTAGGGTTTTTGGTTCCTGTAGGTTGACAGAGATGGGAAGGGTGCTTTGATCTCTAGGGTTTGGTCGTTCATTTTTTTTCTTTAATGCAGAACAGGGAAGGTCTCGGCGTTGTTATTTTGCTAGGTCGAATACTCCTTTCAATGTATAAGGCACTGTTGCCAAGGGTCCCAGATCAAGGTCATTTTGTTACACCGTGCATCTGGATTGTTTGATATGCTGTTGAAGAAACGATGTTTATGTATATTTCATAGTTAACTATATGAAAAAAAATTCCTTCCTTCGGTTCCAGTCTATGTTATGGATAAAATAAAAGATAAAATACATAAGGAAACGACCCAGGTGAATTTTACATAACGATTGTTGGATAACCCAGTAGAAATGAAAATATTCTATAGTGATGCATGGGTTGTTTTATGGATTGCAATTAATTTATTTAAGGTATACAGCATCAACAATTTTTTTTTTTCAATTTCTTCCATACAGGTGCATATGAAAGAGCAGCTACCAAACTATTTATGTAATAACTCTTTATCAGTTGATGCATTACCAATTAGGCAGCAACATTAACCCTATTAGGTATTAGGGTTCCATTATAACTTTTACTTTTAGATCAAATATTACTTCTGGAGCATATATGTGTGGGGTAAATACAGTGAACCATTGCATATTGAAGGAGAAACAAAATTTCTAAAGAAAAAGAACATCAGTAAAATAAATTTTCCTAAAAGAAACAAACAACAAATTCCATCAATATTTTGCAAAATAGTAGTTGTTTCCTTTCCTTGGACTCTCTTGGTTTGGATATATTAGAAATTCCATTGATTGTTGTTAAAGAAAAAACATTAGAAATTCCATTGATTGTTGTTATATTTTTTTAAGGGATGAAGAATCTACGGTTTCACGATTACTCAAGCAATACCCATATCAGAGGCTCCCAATATTTGAAAATTTTGTTTTAATACCACTTTGTAACAATCTGTGTTTTAATACCAGGGAGTGTTACCATAAATCACACATATATTTTTTTCTCAAGTCTAAAATACAATGATCAATGACAATAATTAATCAAATTAAATACCCTACATCTAACTTGGAAATATTATCACCGGATTTTTAAATACAAGATGATTGAATTGGTGAATACCAAATTTTTAAATACAAGATGATTGAATAGAGTACTTGAGGTCCTTTGTTTCACGTAATCCTAGTGTTGCTCCTAGCAATTCTCACAAACATTTTTCTACCAAGGGTGGGGAATCATATCCATGGTAGTCTTTCTTCCTTACTAGCGCAAGTGCATTGTATAGGTAAATGCCCCCCAAGCAATACTTAGGCCCCAGTGAAGAGAGGGAAATAGATAACTCTAGAAATTCCAAACTAGATCCACGATCAAGCTTCTAACTGAATCCCTTAGTGAGGTGGAGAGGTATTTGGACTTCCAACACTTCCATTCCTACGAGATATAGCATGCAAGGATCTTACTACCACTTTCAACCCCTAGGCAATATCTGCTCAACAATTGTGTCCCCTCTATTCTACAGGGATCTTAGTACCTCTGTGAATGCCCCTTGAGAGTGGCATCCTAAGAGCCCAAAACAATAAGAATAGGATTGACAGATACACTCCCAACCAAATCATTATTGCTTACTCAATATGGAAATCACCATAAGTATCCCCTAGGAAACCCCTTATCAAAGGATGTCTCTTTTTAAAACACTCGCAAGTGGTTATCAAGTGTAAAATGAAGGTCCTCTAGGAGGTTGTGATGTAGATGGTTGATTGGAAAGGGGTGTCAATAGCTATGTTGTTACTAAACCTTGTGCTGGAAAAGGATTTTGTAGCACCATAGATTGGGAAGCAAGATGATGGGTTGGTTGAGTATCGACTTGACCTTGGCTAGTGTTGTGGCTAGTTTTGATTTGTAGGATTGGTATTGCCCCTAACATTACCAAGCAAATTAGGAGGGTTTCCTTCAGACTCTTGATTTTGGTTTTTTGTCTTGTTCTTCCCTTTATTCTTCTTTTTATTGTTTTGTGCATTTGGAGGTTTGGGTGCATTTTATTAGCCATAGACTTGACCATGTTAGGGAGGAACTTGTTGAACATGATTTGGTTTGGGTTGAGGTCTTTGAATATGTGGTGCCAATGGACTTGGAGAAGAACTAAGAAATGAATAATAAGGGTTATGGTCCGGAGGAGTCACATAGGATAATGACACGCTACTACATGTGGTACCACTGCAGGAAGGGCCATGAGCACGAGGTTGTGTAGGAGGAGATGGATACAAAGTACTATCTCTAGCATGAAATGATAAGCGAGAATTATCATATATGTTATAAAGCATATGTGGTTTCCCATATGAAGGAATGCCAAACATGGAATGTTCTCCTTGATATTGGTTCCCATACATACTATTATTGGCAAAAAGATTCATATGGCTATAAGGGTTGGAAGTGGAAGCTACATAGGCTATAACAACATCTGCAACATGGAATACCCCTAGTTGATCCCATTGGGTGGAATCAAAATGAATATCATTAAGAATTACAATGTATAGATAGACCAACTGGGCATATAGATAAGGTCCAATTGTTGTGCCTTAAAAATGGCCTCTTCCTTACACAGGGGCATAGTTAATGCAACATCCTTAGCAATAATGGGGAGGAGAGATTTCAATAACCAATCAAGGAAAACATATTCATCAAGATTAAACTTGCATAAGCTCCATTGCCTATGCAACTTATGTATATGATTAGTGATATGGGTGGTTGTAGTTTGAGGGCACAAAGTAAGGACTTCAATTCCCTCATCTTACTTGATGAATAATTGGAAAAATAAGATAAATGTTGTAGCTAGGGATGCAAAATTGAGATGATACTGAGCGAGTTAGTCTATATACTATTTCATGACTACTCTTGTGAGGGTGCATTGAAACAAGTGTAACTTAATTAAGTCATCAATGATGCTATTTGAGGAACACCATAAGTGAAATGACATAAGGTGGTTGCAAGGATCTTCTCCAACACACCATTCAAATTTTGGAATATTTGAAGGAAGCATGGTAGGTATGGGGGGCCAAGCAAGATTATGTTGAATGGGATCATAAGTGAGTTTAGTTGTGTATAGGAGGTTTAGACTAGTTGTGTATAGGAGGTTGGATGTGCAATTCACATTCGTGTTTGCATTATTAGCATTATTAGTGTTATTTGTGTTATTCATATCCACATTGAAGGCTTAGCATTATTAGTGTTATTTGTGTTATTCATATCCACATTGAAGACTATATTAATTGATGGAATAAATGCACTAGAATTGGATGAGGACAAACGAACTAGGAGGAGTTGGAGGTCGTTTGTGTTCAATCTTCACACAATGAATGAGAGAAATAACATGGCCAAGAATATTAAGTAATAGACATAGTCCCTAAATCTTATGAGAACACATAAGGGAGATTGGGTGTGTAATCTTAACTAGGTGTAATTTATTCATTTCAATAAAAAATGATAACATCAAAGGATAGTGAAGAGAAAACAAATAATTACTTTACTACAAATAATAATTAAACCATAACTACATGCATAAATGGTGTAACAAGTGGTTTGAACGTGCTCCAATAAAGTACTAATAAGATAAATGCCTAAAGAAATTATATTCACCAAGAAAAACAAATGTTTCACTACCCTAAAAGATGTTATTGTTAAAATAATGGAAGAATAAAATAACTTTTCCAAACACTTCTCAACAAATGGTATTGAGCTCCATCGTGGGAAAATGAGTGAAGAGTCGAATAAGGTCCGAATAAGGGCCTTCCAAACACTCAAATTGGTAGGAGATGAAATCCACCAAAAGAGTGAGTGAAGGTGTAAAAGAGATAGTTATAGTGAAGGGAAATTGGGGCAACTTTGAATGGCCAACGAGTATCTAGCTCATCTGTCCTCCCACCTCTAAGAGCCACTTGGGTAGAAACCTAATGAATAGTCATTAAGTTACATCTTCATGGATACATACAACAAACTATCATGCATCAAATTGAAATCAACAATCGACGGATCTTCCATATGAATGAGCAAGGTTTATTAATCAAACTTCTAGTCCTAATCTATTATCCACTCTTAGAGAGCATCTATTTTCAAATGGGGTTTGAACCATATTCAATAGAAAAGACTTCAAGTTCCCTAAAAGCCAACAACTAAGTCTCAAATGTAGGTGGTTTCCATGAGTTATTTGGATGCTTATCTCCACAACCCTAGCCTTATTAAAATATTTTTTTTGCGTTCCCAAGTGGAGAATTTTAGTTGGTTGAAGTTAAATGTTAATTTTAAGGTTGAACTTGATAGTATGAACCAAACATTTTGTGGCTTATGTACACGTGTGATGCGGACAACAAGAAAATATTATTGAAAATGAACTAAATGAAATGATAGAAATGAAATAAAATTTGCAAGAATGGAAAAATAAATATGACAAGTACCAAAGATAAGAAACTTCTTTTCTTTTATCATGAAAAACTGTTCCTAATCCTATTAAAGCAAGCTTTAAAATACCAACAAATTAAAGTTCCTAATGCAAATTGACTATGGATTATTACAATCTAAAATAAAAGTGCAAATCTAGGGAAAGAAAAATAAAAGTGCAAATCTAGGGAAAGAAAGTAAGCAGGAACAGAAGGAGTTTTTTTCGCTATAAAATAACTTTTCTCAAATAAATCACTTAAAAAGTAACTAAATTAAAGATTTAATGTTGAAAATGTAATGAAATATATCTAAAAATATATATACTTAAAGATTTGCAAAGACAGATGGTACTAAAACTCATGCAAAGGGTTTATTCTTTATCTAAAAATTTTAAGCAATTTTAAGCAAATCGAAAGTGATCTAATAACCAATTAACTAATCTCGATTAAATGTTGAAATAGAAAATTGTCAAGTAACCTAAACAAAAACCCTAAAGGTAGTAAATACTAAAGATTAGAAACTCATTTCTTTACTGACAATGCTTCTATTGGAAATTTCAACAAACAACACCAATTTGGAAACAAGCCTATCGGGACCAAGTATATAGACTATAAAATTCCAGGATACAAGTTGAAAAGAAATATTGAAAACATGGAAACCCAGTGCACAAACTAACACAAAACATGTGTGGGTGTAATGGATGCCTAGTAAAATGTGAGCATCCATTTTTTTGTAGGAGAATTGTGTCGTGAACCAAAAAAAGAACATAGAAAATTCTTAAGGTTGAGAGGGAAAACTAGGATTTTTTACCTAGGACACCTAAGAAACCAAGGCTACATCAAGAAAAAACAATGAAAAACGACAAAGACAACTAATCTACCAAATGAACTATAAAGTACACTCACAACTAAGGAAGGAAACAAATGTCAACTTTTCCTATAGTCACCAATGTGTGTTTGGTGTTTTTCCACTAGGGTGTGTCAAAATCCCCTTCTTAGAAGTTATGCAATCTAAGCAATAGAAAAAATGAAAATGGAAGAAAATGTCAAAACTCAAGCAAGCAACTTCATAAATTATCCTATGAAATAAACAAGATACAAGTAAAGGAACTAACATCTATAATTTGGCACATAAGATGTTGAAGTAAAAGAGTAAAGAATTTTTTATTACACCAACAGAAACATGACTTACAAATAACACGTTAATAATGGTTGCTTGTAGCTAGATGGGCTCCAAAGCCACTTTAGGGAATGGTACTTTTCATCTTTGTGTACTCCAACTCCAAGCTTGGTGGTAATGGAATTCTTAATGGTAGAGAAAGGATGGCTAGGGTAAAAGATCTCTCTAGTGAAATTTTGGTAGCATAACTTTACTTTAAATTGTGGATAAAATGTGTGACCTCAATGGATTTATTTATAGGTGAAATGTTGGACTTTCTTTTGGAGCTAGCTTCAATGTGAACTATACTAATGCATTAATGAAGTGGTAGAATAAGGATTATTAATGAAGACTAAAACAAACCCTATAATTAATAATAACAACTTGATAAGGTCCACACTTTCCGACTACACTGTTTTCAATAGATGCATAGGCATTAATGAGCCATAAAATACTGTTTTTTTTTTACTTTATGTCAATGGTGCAATTTGTATGGATTTTCTATGCACTATGGGCATGGAAAATTAGCTAAATAATATGTGATGGACATTTGTCAACTTTTGGTTTGACTTAACTCATTATGACATGACTAAGATCACATGATGGTGGAGATGCAGGCTAACACTATCAAATTGATGTTTTTGTATACAAATGCTCATGACAAAACAAGTGAGCCAAATTAAGTTCATAACACAAAGAAATCTTGTTATATTATTCATAATCAAATCCTTTAAGATAAGAAACATATAAATGATTCATAATTTTATCGAAGATCATATATAAATTCAAACACGCTTTTAGATTTATCGTACAAACATCATATATATATATATAATGTTTAATGCAATTATTGAAACTCATTCATGGATTTTGAGACACCATCCAAATCTACACTATCTTCATATGAATGATAGGATGAAGACGTAGATAACTGTATTATTCTTTATTATCAATGATTGCACCATTTGAGTCTACTTGTATGCCCCACATTTTAGATATCAAAAGCTTTATGTATCTAAGACTAGGTTTATAAGATTCACATCTTGCAACTATTTCTCGTGCCAACAACATCTTGATAATATTTTTAGTTCTAGAGAGAAGAGTACCTCTCTTTGTCAAATGGGAACCATAAAAAAGTATGCCAACATCCTCTAATTTTAACATGTCTAAAATACATTAATAATTATGAATTGTAGTACAAAATTGTAGCCATACAACTTCAAACCCTAACCCTCATGCTCCTTGCCTAGTTCGTCAATGCTCTTCGTCATGGTTTCCATTTCTAGAGAGGGATCTCGACCCCCCAAGGGAAAAGGCATGGGATTTGCATGCCTTCATCTCTTCCTACCGTAAACCCTCCAAATCCATTCCTCCTAAAATTTCAAAGCGTGCTAAGAAAATTCATGAGGTCAAAATCCCCCCTCTCCCCTCCAGGCACAAGGCCATTTCCCTAGTGGAAAGGCCCCCCATAGGCCAATTTATAGGCATTTGGTCTTCTCCTTGAGCTATGGCGACTTGGTTGTAGAAAAATGGGAAGGTTTTAATGAAAGGTCAACTTCACTATTTCTTTTGCCACAAAGGCTTCTACACCTTCTTCTTTGAGACAAAGGATGATAAATATATATTCTTCTAAAGTGGTCCTTATTTTCTCGACTCATGTGGCATGTATCTGAATCGTTGGACCCTTGAATTCAATCTTGAACATGACATCCTTTTTGCAGCTTTGGTATGGGTGCATATTCCCCATCTTCCTCTCCATTGTTCGAGCGATGGTACCTTCCAAAGCATCGAGAACTCTCTTGGGAACTACATAGACAAAGTTAAAACTAAAGAAAATATATTCGCATGTGCTTGAGTTTACGTGGAAGTTGATTTGGTAAAGGGAATTCCAATGGCCATTATTTTGACCTTAGACAACTAGAAGCATGAACAATCCCTTGATTATTAGCAACTTCCTTTCAAATGCAAAACTTGTCATGAACACAGACATTTTGCAAAAAAATACAAGAAATAAGCTCTAAATCCTCAAGCAACCTTAAAGAAGGAAAATAATTGGCAGATGGTCTCACACAAATATTCAAGCACACTATCAGGCTTCGTTGTCTGGGGATTTAGTTCCATTGGGGTCGAAACACCCATGGGAAAAAATTAATCCAAAAGGAAATCTATTAGTCTCTCATATCACTAATTTGAAGAAACAAAACCCGCTGGATTACTGAGAGGGGGGGTGAATCAATAATAGAGAAATTATAATCCTTTTTAAACCAAATAATCCAAGTGTTATATTAATGTAGAATTATCATCCAATAATGAGCAATGAAAAAATGAACAATCATACACATACACAGTACACCAGT
>CBVK0100020240.1:0-40725 GCA_900067695.1 Picea abies
TTTCCCTACACGACGCTCTTCCGATCTCACATAGATTTTCTCATGACTTGAGGAACAACTACTTGATATAATATGTATTGATCTTTGAACAATCTTTATTTTCGTTAAGTTTTGTATTGCAATCCCTTCTCGACCATTTTTAAAGCCTTTGATGCATCCTATAACCTCCTAGAAGCCTGCATCTTCTTACTATTCTATTTTTCTAGGTTTTTAAATGTTCTTAGTGAAGTCAACATTGGAATCAACTTTCATTTGACCCATCAAAGCACACAAAGATCCCATATTACACAATCCCATCCTTGTTGTGCAATTCAAAAGATTGTTAGAGGAAACATTGAACATTCCTATGAGATTAATCTCTCTATTGAACTTTAAAATATGATTATTGTGATTTATTCAAGTGATTAGGACCAAATGAAAAAGGTTATAAAGAGACTTTGGAGATACATAGTGAGCTTGATTTCACATCAAAAGTAGCATGTCATTAGTTTATTATTAATATAGATCCATTTTAATGTCATAACTAATAAGCATTTAAATGTATCAAAAGAAATAGAAACATAATATTTTGGATGTTATACTACGATTGTCATTAGACCAAAACCCGCAAGCGTTAATCTCTTCTAGAATTTCCATAGTTAGGATCCACGAGAGGGGGTTAACCCATGTCATGAAACTCACGGGAAGCGTTGAATCCAATGTCAACATTCTCCCCCCAACATGTGCCAAATGAGATTTGAACTCTAGACCTATCACTTTGATACCATTTGTTGTACTACAATTGTCATTAGACTAAAACCCATAGGCATTAATCTCTGCCACAATTGCTAGAGTTAGGATCCATGAGAAGGGGTTAACCCATTTCGTGAAATTTGTGGGAAGCACTTGTAACACCCTAGGTTTTGAACCCCCATTTTAAATAATGTATTGTTACGATGTTGAGAGTCCATAGTTCCCAAACAATTATTAAAAGGCCAGTGTTCCCAAGACATGTAATGTTTCTTATCTTTATTAATAATAAACACATCATTGGATGGTAGACGGACAAGGACTTGAGTTATAGGGGGCTATGATTCCACAAGAGAGGGGGCTTGAGGGGGTAAATGTTTATTTTTGTGTTAATTAACTTTCTGCCTAAGGGGAGGGGATCAGTTACGTGGGATTCTTGGGGAAGGCTAGGAGGTTCTTGATTTCCCCGAGGTTACTTAAACCCATCCCTGGTCTGATTGTGGGGTTGGTTGTTGGTATTTGGCTTGTATGCTCCATCACCTTTGCATTACCTCATTCTTACCCTCACGCACTCCCATGCACTTACCTACCTCCTCCATCCATCCTCACCTACATATTGTTCTAGGGAAGGGAGAATGATCTGCGAAAGAATTAGCCATGGGATAGCTGGTTGTAGTGGTCGTTGGTGTGATCCAGTCATGCGTTGAGGCCTGCATGACTGAGATGCAGTGGCCTCTGTCCAACATGGAACACAACTGTGAGTCCTAAGAGTTCCATCATTGATATTATGGACCAGTTGCGTTGGAGGCCCGAATAAGGAGAAGGACTTATTGATGGACTGTGTGGAAGAGAAAGGTGTAGGTTTGTTCTCCCAGGTGGTGTAAGTTGGGTAGAGGAGAGCTGGGTACTTGGATTTTTGTGAGTGGTGGGAAGCCTATGAGAGCTTGAGAGCTGATTGGTTTGGGAAGCCAAGTTCACTCTGGAACCGTCCTTGTGGATTCATAGCCCTGGCTCGGGGGTGACGTTGTTGTTGAGATTTGGAGCAGTAGTGTCTATGGTTGGGTGGAACTTCCTTGGTCTACAACTAGTTGGTTTCATCTTTCATAAATATAATTTCTCTCTATTGTGATATTATTATCTGTGTATGAATGTTTTTTTGTTGTATATTTAATTATAGTTAATTGAATCTTTAGAACATGCATGTTTGTTGGATATTGCTATGCATGTCGTTAATTCTCTTATCTTATGCATCTTTAATAAACAAAGAAGGTATCAGTATGAGAAAGAAGTTCAAGGGTGGGCTTGCACGTAGCGTACTCTGGCTTGTGGTTCGCTGGGTATGTAACAGATTGGTATCAGAGCTTCTGGTTGAAACACTATGCCAGTATGGGCCAGGTCTGTTGGTTAGAGTCTCGTGGTTGAGAGCGAAATCTGACCGTGAAATCGAAAATCTCAGGAGGAATGGCGTTGGAGAAGCTACATAAGAGAATCAAAGTCATAGATCCTCTATAAGGGTTCAAAGTATCATGACCATTTCTATTGAATTCGGGAGTGATCACCACTCTAGGATTAGGAGAGATATGGGATGGTTAGATCGGAGGACAGGTGAACAAGGTTCGTCCGATGAAAAGGAAGAAAGGTTAAGGTCGTGTCCATTGGATCCCATTGGAGAGAGAGATCAATGGCTAGCAGGCATTGTGGGGAACCGAGTTGCATGGGAGATAATTTCCCAAGGCAGTCCCGCAATCCAAACCATGGTTTTCCTAAGGGGTTACGTGTCAGATTCAGAATAATTGTGGGGCAAAAAGTAGGTTACTCCAAACCATCGATGCTTTCCCCCGCAATTTGAAAGGCGATTAGGAGAAGTTGAGAATTGAGATTTTTGGACCCTGGAGATCTGAAGTGAATCTCAGTCATCCAATCCAGGAGGACACACGAGAGAAATTCATTCACTTCCAGAGAAAGAGAAGGTTGAGAGTTGAGTTCTCCGAAGTATGAAGACCTAAAAGGATCTTGGTTGTCGATATGCTAAGAGCCACGCATCACCAGATCCAGGGCTTCGGGTAAAATCCAATGGGGCCAGACAAGTTTTGAAAACTGAGATTTATGAAACTTGAAGACCTGAAAGGATCTCAGCCATTGATCTGCTGAGAGGCACGCATCGCCAGATCCAAGGCTTTAGATAAAATCCTGTGGGGCCAAATAAGTTTTGCAGTTTGAGATTTTTGAAGTTTGAATTCCTGAATACATTGTAGTCGTCGATCCGTGGGGTGGCATGCGTCACCAGATCGCGAGCTTCGAACAAAACAATTTTCAAAAAAAGGTTGAGGTTTGAGATATCCGAAGTCCGCAGCCCCGAAGTAAAACATAGATGTCAGAGTGAGGAGGACACGTGGAGTATATCCGTGAACTCTGGTTGAAGAGCCGAAGTGAATCTTAGTCGTCTAATCCAGGAGGACATATGGCGACAGATTAGCCAATTCGAGAATTCATAGTTCAGGAGAATTGGAAGTGAGCTAGCATGGAAATTCCTGAAGTCTCGAAGTGCGAAGAGTCGAAGTGATGAGGCATGATGAAATCACCCAGAGGTGATGTGGACCCTAGAATCTATGAAGTGACGTGGCTTGTAGACGACACCTAGGATGAAGTGGACACATGGAATGTGTGCCACATGTCAATAATTTTTTAGCATTTGAAGTATTGAAAAGTCAATTAGAACGTGACACATGTCACCCACCTGATTGGGCCATGTTTCTGCTGTTATCGGACTAATCGGTAGGTGTGGACACTAACATATCTTCCTAGATCCACCTGGATCTAGAAAAAAACAGGACATGACATGACTCTTTCCCTAAGTTGTGATCATTGAATCTGCTAATAAGGAGGAATAAGTGACATACCTTTGTATCGCTTCCTTAGGTCTCTGTTGCTCCTGCTTCGCTCTGGTCCTCTCTTGAGGTCAAGACCAAGACAACAAAAACCAACCAAAGTGAAGATAGCAAAATTTATTCAACGTCAACTTATGCATATGATCAAGGAATTACACAATAAAGTAAGAGTGACTTTATGGGAAAGGGACATGTCGTTGTATCATATTAATTGAAAGTAGAAGATACAACCTGATCGCCTTGATGTCGCAAGCTTCCTTTCAGTGACCCTTAGTTCCAACACACACACTTTCTCTATACTTGCATGAAGAAGATCCAATTCCTCTTGATAGACCAACTAGAGATTTCAAGCCTCTGTCTAAACGGGGTTCTTCACACAATTCCTTCACCAATTCTTCAGTTAATCTTGCTTAACCTTTTCCATGAGAATCCTTTCAATATATAGGAGAAGGAGAGATGGTTACATGGATGAGGATGATCCCATCAAATATGAAAAGTCAGTAAAATGACAACCATACGAATGCCAACTCATTTTCTAGAAGATTCCCTTCTAGAACCCTCGAGACCTCTTCTCTTTTCCAAGCTTGAGAAAAGGTTCACACCCTATGTATGGAGAAAATTGTGAGAATTTCGCACCCCAAATGAAGGTGGCATGCAAGAATGAGGGATTCTCATACCCTAGGCCATATGCAGCGTGCGAACTTACTTTGAAAATATGTTTATGGGAGACAAGATCCACTTTTCTCAGGCAAAAAGTCCTTGTTGGGAGCCTGAATACACCATTGTTAATACATCACCAAGATGACCAAAATCATGTGTAAAAGAATTCCCCCCAAAGTATGAGGTCAAAATCAGTGACAGGCAAAATACTTTGTAAACTGCGCGTGTGTGTCGGAAACCAGGAGTTCACCTAATCGGAAACTTGCAAACAATCAAGCATCTGCATAATATAATACCAGTTCTGAGGTAGGCATTCCCATACTCAGATCACAGATGGACGTCATCATGAACATAGGTCATGGCCACCAATCATACACCATGGATCCATGCCATCAAAATATCGCATAACCACAAAAAATACATTGTGGATCTATGCAAGAAGATTCAAATTAAGACGACATAGCCACGCGACATAGAAAGTGGATCTATGTGTCAGCAAATTATACATATTCCATCGCATCATGGATCAAAGAGATGAGACCCAGGGTCTTCAATCCCATCACCCGAAAGTACGAATCTAACCATGTGATTACATGTGTCGAAGTTGAACATGGTAGAAACCACTTGATTACCGGTCATTGATGAAACCATTAACAAGTGCGAGGGAAATGACCATTAATGTTAATGACTCCCAAGGTACACTAGTACAATCCATCGAATGTGAATAAATGAGTTGAGGTCAAATATTCGATGGAATCTCCCGATCAGGGGTCAATGATGAAAACCCACTCTCGAAAGCGAGGAACCCTGCCATTGAGGCATGAAAGTTCCAAGGTACAGAATAATTTCTAAGTCTTGTTTCCGGATAATGAGTTGGAGTCGACGGAAAAAAACTCTTCACAGGAGGGCCTTGATGTATCCCCCATCAATGACATGAAATGAGTAACAGATTTTGAAGGTGAAACAAAGTATGATGTAGGTGGAACTGGACAAGGCCGACACAGAGAGAATGGACAACTGCAGATGGTCGACTCAATAGAGGTTTCGAATGAACTTCTCTTGAACATATGAATGACATGACCAATGATTTGGCAGCACTGACTCAGAGACAACTCAGGATATGACCTTGTAGTAAGTCGAATGAGAGACAAATGGATTTCCCAAACTGGCTTCAGATAGCGAATAGGGGGTGTCATGTTCAAGAGCGACATTTACTGCCAATTATATGAATACGAAACGTATATATTTAACGAACCCTAGGAAGGAGTGGTTCGATCCCATTAAGGGTCTTTCGATGTTTGTTTAACGAGTCCAAAGATAGAAAACTCGAAGGTTTTTCATGATTATAGAGTCTGGAAAAACACTCAAAAGAGAACTCTCTCAGTTCATTTTTCGTAAAGTAGTCTGATGAGACTGAAAAAGAGATAAATTATGGCCCAACAGACACTTTCTTCAAATACTTTAACGTGCATTAAAATAGAAAGATCACTCGGCAATATTTTCATGTTTAGAGAGTCTGAAAAGAGCTTAAAGAGGACTCTAGGGGGTTCCTTTTTCGTATAACCTCGATGAGCCAGAAAAATTGATAAAAGTGTGCTTGATTACGTTCTCATGTATTTTCGAGCGTGAGAACGAACAAAGACCAAGCTCGAGGTTTTGTCTAAAAACCATAAAAAACAATTAAGCATGTGATGAAAAAGAGAAAACATCTATACTCCTTCATGTAGACTTCAAAATCGTTACACTTGAAACAAGTCGCACTCATAGGGCTATTAGGCATTAGGTTTAATAAATAAAACAATTATAAAAATCAACAAAAATGGTAAAAAAGTAAATATAAGTGGGTAAAAGTTCTTTTACCATAGTCATTGTGACTTTTCCAAGAATTTAACCTAAAACCCCTCTTTTGCCCTCGAATTTTAGTGCTCGATTGTAGAAGGTATAAGAATCCATTTGGCGAACCGTTTCTGTCAGTGAGGTAAGCTCCCTCTCTTCTACCTTTTCATGGTTGAATTTTTTGTTTTCATTGGCAAATTTCAAGTTTTTGAGTTTGTTTTAGGGCCAAAACTTGCGCCCAGGCGTTCTCGCAGGCTATCCATATGGGACCTATGAGAATGCATGATTCTCGCAGGTGGCCCCAAAGACACCTACGAGAACCTCGCACTGTGCTAAAGGGGCACCTGTGAGGGCCAAAAAATGAAAATTTACTTTGATTTTTGCTCAATGAAAAATGTGCCAAGGTTTGAAAAGAGTCGTCGACCTTCTTCTTATGGTTCTTGTGCAGGCATTTGACCATCACGATGGTTCTGGAGTGGTGCGAAAGAGAGCATGAAGAGGATGATTTTATTACTGGGAATGACCTGGGCACCTTTGCCGCTCTCCGAGACTGTGGTCTCTTGAAATTATTTTGGATCCCGGGCATGAGGGCCCAAGTCAGGATGTTGGAGTACCTCATTCATATGTGGGACATGGACCAACAAGTATTCCATGTGGGGGTCCACACATTGTCCTTGGATATCGAGGACATTTACTTCCTAACAGGATTGTCACGACATGGGTACTATTCTAGCTTGACCGGTAGCCAAGGTTGTGGGTTGCCTATGAGTGAGTATTGCCTTCAGTACTGTGTTCCAGAGGCGAAAAGAAGCAAAGGAAAAGTGGCCATTTGGGGGGTCCAGGATTTGACCCTTTGCACTATATTGTTCACCATTCCTTGTATGGCTGGGAGAACTGCCCCACACATGGCTCTCTAGAGCTATTTTCAGTACGCCATCGAGTGTACTAAGCCTCGGGTCTTTAACTGGTCAGACACAGTCCTTCGTAGCATAAAGAGGTAGTTGAAAAAATCCAGGAAAGGCGACCTGAAGCAATTCGGGTACGGATCACTTTTGGTGTCCTTATTTCTTGAGAGGGTTACCTTGCTGAGGTTGTAGGTTGAGAGGGGTTTACCAGATCTAGAGGATCCAAGGATGTTGAGGTGGTGCAAGCTCATGACCTAACATGTAGCTGGGCAAATCATCAAATACAATGATTCCTCCTTTGACCAGTTGCGGCCACAGATGTTGATGGTCGACGATTATGCCTATGCCAGGTTGGATTTTTGAGGGGATCTGGACTTGGCCCTACCTGAGAACACTCAGTGGGGATATCTAGGTAAGAGGTACACATTTTTTCACTTTTAAGTGTTTTTGTGAGTTTTATCATATGCAATGTTTTTATGTTTGTCCAAGGTTTAATTACAAAAAATATTTTTTGATGACACAGATGTGGGGCCTTATCGACCTCCGGGTACCTCTCCTATTCAGGGATGTGGAGAGGTGGCTCCAGTGCCACGATGGGACGCTGAAGATTATGAGGCAGTGGAACAAAACTTAGAGGGGTTGACTGCTGACATTCCAGACATGCCTATCGAAGAGGTTCCTCGACGTTATCAGTGCCATACGGTGGGCGTGTCAGAGTCTATTGGTCGAATGCTTCGTAGGGTTTCCCGAGAAGTTGTGTGTTATCACGAGCTTCACCCATGATGTTTCTTTGCAGAGGCTATGAACTTCATATTTTGAAATTTTGGTCCTTGGACAAAACTTTTTTGTAAAAAACTTTTGATCGTTATATACATATATACAGCTTCTACTGGCTTATCTTGTGTTATGTGATACATGTGATGTGATTGGTTTATAAATGGCCCAAATGTATGTCTAATACATAATTAGCTAATGCACCAGTTAATGTTTTTAGACATCTAGGAATATGATGATACTCAATATAATCAAAATATCGTTCAGAGGCGAATTCGTAAATTTAGCCTTAATAAAGTAGGACTTTGAATAGCATAGACATTACTTAATTGTAGTACTACTAGATGTGAATCGATTCGTACAACCAAATGAAGGATACTGAGTGAGATAAAATCAATCAAAAATTCGATAACGATGCTATACTCTGCAATATTAGTGGTCGCGCAGCCAAGACACACACCTCGTAGAGTGATAAGGTCATTTGTAGGGGCGTAAATTGCCCAAGCAACAGAAGTAAGGTTATGAGTACTACGGCTAGTGCCATAAGCGAAGCCAATGTGGGGTAGCAAAGAATCTGACATCTGGAAACCAAACACAATGTAACATAAGGGTAGAGACCAAATAATGAAAAAAACAAACTATAGTAACACACAAGAAGTATGATACAATAAAATACAAGTACTCATGCTCAGGTGATCTTAGGCATAGTACTTCTTTAAGTACAACCCATTTCTGGGTTCACTCAAAGGGATACCATCGTAATATACTAACTCGTAAGCTCTTTTTTCCAGCACTCGTCTAATGATGTAGGGACCTCGCCACATAGCTTCAAATTTTCCAGCTCCTAGCACATCCCGATCTTGTTTGTAATGGAGAACCAGGTCACCTTTGGAGAAAACGCGAGGTTTGACATGTTTTTCGTATTGGGCCTTGACACGTTTCTTCTAGGCTTCTATGACTAGGGTGGCGTCACGTCGAGTTTCATCTAATCGCATGAGATACAATAGACGTTCTTCTTCAATGGAAGTGCTTGGTAGGAGTTCGATGGCTAGTTTTAGGGAGGGTATCTCACATTCAATCGATAGGATGGCTTCTAGACCATAGACTAACCGGAATGGTGTAAACTCGGTAGCAGACTTAACGGACGTCCAGTAAGCCCACAATGCTAAAAACAACATTATGTGCCAACTTGTTTTGTGTATCCCTATCATTCTTCGAAGCATGGTTATGAGGACTTTATTAATTTCCTCGACTTGGCCGTTGGCTTGTGGGTAATAGGGTGTTGAGTTTTCATGGCGAAGACCCAAATTTTCAGTGAGTTTGGACATCATGAAGTTTCTAAAGTGGATACCATGATCGGTGATGATACCTTGAGGAACACCAAAATGAGCTATGATGTGATTGAATATGAATAATGTTGCGGTATTTCTGGTGTTATCAAATGTCGGCATCGCCTCTGCCCATTTTGTAAAATAATCTACGGCTACAATAATGTATCCATGGCCCTCGGCTGAGTGAGGGTGACATGTCATGAAATCGATACCCCATTTCTCAAAAGGACCGAAAGAGACCATAGGATGAACTGGAGCAGGATCTGACCGTATTTTATGGTTGTAGGTCTGGCAAGCGTGGCATTTTTGGACGACAATTATATAGTCGTTAAATAAAGAAGGCCAAAATTACCCTACTCGTAGGATCTTCTGGGCAGTAGCATACCCGGACATATGACCACCACATGCTCCAAAATGTCAGTCATTTAAGGATTTCTTGGCTTCGTCGAATGTGAGGCAACGTCGAAAAACGACGATAAAGAGTATCACCGAGGATAATATACTGACAATCTTGGTAGCGTATTCTACACTAGTCAGTACTGGACAAATTGGGCCAGAAAATCTGGGTTTGGAGATATATGATGATATCTCCGTACCAAAGATCATCAGAATTAATTAGGAAAAGGGATTCATCAGGTAATGAATCGGATGCTACATTTTCTGTTTTAGAGTAGGGAAAGTCGCATATCAACTCGGCAAAAACTAAGGATTTCTTGGAATTAGCTCTTTCAAATCCTAAGTCAAACTCTTGTAGTATCACGATCCACTTGGAGTATTTTCCCCCTAGTAGTTGATGGGTGAGAATGTGTTGCATAGGGTTGCAGTTAGAAATTACAATAGTCTTGCGAGAGAGGATATAGTGCCGAAAACGTTGGACTTCTTGGATGGCTGCCAAGGCGAGTTTTTCAACATGTAAATACTTGGTTTCAGTAGGCGTTAGGCTTCGACTCAAGTAATAGATGACATTTTCGTCATGAGAATCATCGTCCTGGACAAGAACCATAGTGATAGTGTAATCCGAGGCTACGAGGTAGAGGAAATAATCACGACTGTAATCGAGGGGGGGGGGAAAGAAGCGGAGCATGTGTTAGGGATAGTTTTAGAGCTTCGAAAGCTTTGTTTGTGGTGGTATCTCATATGAACTCGGACCCCTTTTTGAGTAGTTGCGTAAATCCAAGAGTTATCTCGGCATAGTTCAGGATGAAACGACGGAGAAAGTTTGCTTTCCCTTGCAAACTTTGTAACTGACGAAGTGTAGAAGGATGAGGGAGATTGAGAATCGCCTTGACCTTCAAAGGATCTACCCTGATCCCTTGACGTGAAACGATAAAACCTAGAAGTTGGCCAGATTCTACACAGAAAACACATTTGTGAGGATTCAAGCGTATATGGTAAAAACGACATCGGAGGAAAATGGCTCGGAAGTGTATTGGATGATTGATACGGTGCATTGAATGAGTGAGTAAGTCATCGAGACAGGGCTGCACGATGTGCTTGATATCATGGAAGGCATAAGACATAGCGCGTTGGAAAGTTGCGCCAGCGTTTTTAAGACCGAAAGGAAGTTTCCGATAAGCAAAAGTGCCCCAAGGACAAATAAAAGCAGTTTTTTGTTGGTCCTCGAGAACAATATTGATTTGATTATATCTGGAGAAACCAGCCATCAGAGAGAAGATTTCACTTCCGACACAATCATCGAAAATCTAGTTGACGAAGGGGGTAGGAAAGTTTTCTTTAGGACATGCTTTGTTAATATCCCTATAATCAATGCACATGCGAATTGTGACTTATTTCTTGTCGATCGGGACAAGATTGGAAACCCAGTCAGTGAGAGCCACCGGGTAAATAAAGTCATCTTTGAGAAGTTTCTTGACTTCAAGCTTGATAGCAGCCGCTTTACATGGGTGAACTGGACGAAGGCGTTGTTGGACGGGTTTAGCATCTGGGTATGTCTTAATCTCATGTATCACAATGTCGGCGTCAGTACCCGTTGTTTCTTCATAGCTCCAGGTGAAGACATCACAAAATTCTTTGAAAAATGACTTGTAGGTGACGATCTCATCAGGGGAACATGAAGCTCCAATATGCACATTTTCAAAAATTCCAGTTTTGATGGATATGTCGAGGGGAATGGTGGGTGAGATGTTGCTTAAGTTCCCTTCGGAAAACACATTGTGTGTGGACTCAGGAACAGTGGAAATGGTGACAACAGTCGACGAGGTCGAGATCCGTTGGTAGCTCTCGATGGTGTGTTGTTCCAGGAAGAGGATGGAACGATGATTCCCATCGTCCCAGGGGGTGTCTTCCATGACAGACATAATCATCTCGTCCATGGGAAAAATGATGCAGAAAGGATCTGAAGATAAATCACCAAGAGAGGGGGTAGGAGGAGTTTTCGATTGAATGGCTTGATAGGCGGACTCAACTGGACTCAAAGACATTTCGTCGTTGTAACGAAGATGATCGTCAAGGTCGGGTACCATCCATGGGTCGTGAGATGCAGTGGTTCCGGTGGAGATCATGTTGATTGAAGAGACACATGGATATGGAACATTGGTCGGTGGGATGGGGAAGGTACCCAATAATGAAGAGTCTTTAAGAAGATCCACACCTACGTTCTCGTATCTTGGGGGGGTTTGGGCAATAAATGGTATGTTGTCAATGCATGTATCCGAGTTAAAGAAGGCTAATTGGTCGATGGTAATTACCTTTCCTTGATGTGGGAAACGTACAACATGAAAAAGAGTCGACACAATTGCGTGCATGGAATCAATCCAGTTATGGCCAAGAAGAATATTGTAATCGAGAGGAGTGTCAAAGACTTCCACTTCAACTTGGACAGTTTTTCCTTCTAACGTGATTGGCAATGAAGGGAGGACACTGTAAGGCTTAAAACCTAAGCCATTAAAGGATTTGAGTGTGTTATGGGATTCAGTCAAAGAGGGAGAGCCGATGGCTTTCCAGCAGGTAATAGACATGATGCACGTCGAGGCACCCTCATCGATAATAGTTCTACAAATATTTTTTTCAGAGACAATAACTTGTATTTGGAATGCGAGTTGAGGGGGTAACCTTGGAATGTGATATTCCAAGTCAAAAATTATTAAATTCATATACATAGGGTCAATTCCACCGATAGCTTTCAATGGTGCCTTCGGTTTTGTAGGAAAACTTTGAAGGACTTTGAGGGATGACATCGCGGATGGTGCTTGGGCCAGATCTTCAACAATGTTGTAGTTCTGAGCATCACGAGCATGAGGATTGAAAGTCAGTTTTTGAACGAAGCCCTTTGGAGGAGGGCAAAGGACTGTGTCGAGGCTTGGTCGTTCAAGATGAAGAGGACCGTTGGTAGGTTGAGTCGTAGGAGATGGTTGGACTAATGAAGGAGGTGTAGCATTAACCTTCTCTTTGGAGGAAGAATAATCGTTGGCTCGTGTGGTAAGTGCAATGTCACTTTTCTTTGAATCACCTGTACACATTAAGACATAAGATGTAGTGGAGGGGGATGGTTGGTCATGAATGACCAATTGGGCCTATTGTTGAGAAGGGAAAGGTTGTGAAAATACGACCGGAGCTACCTCAGTGTCAAAAACACCTTACATAATGAGCACACCAGAGTTAAGAGAATTACAAATGCAGTTGGAGGAATTGTTTAAGAAAGGGTACATATGTCCAAGTGTTTCACCTTGGGGAGCACCAATACTCTTGTCAAAAAGAAGGATGTAACCTTGAGGTTGTGCATTGACTTTCGACAGCTGGACAAGTACACTATAAAGAGCAAGTATCCACTACCCCGAATTGATGACCTCTTTGATTAGCTAAGAGGAGCAAAGATATTTTCAAAGATTGACCTGAGGGTAGGATACCATCAGGTAAGAATCAATGAATAAGAAATTCATAAGACAACCTTTAGGACTAGGTATGGGCATTATGAATTTGTAGTGGTGCCATTTGGACTGACCAATGCACCAGCTATCTTCATGTGCTTAATGAATGGCATATTCAGAAATTATTTGTACAAGTTTGTCATAGTATTCCTAAATGACATACTTATCTATTTTAAGTATGAAGAGGAGAATGAACATCACTTAAGATTGGTATTGCAAGTACTGAGAGAACTTCAGTTGTATGCCAAGTTGAGTAAGTGTTATTTTTATCAAAAGAAGATCCATTACTTGGGACACATTATTTCAGAGTAGGGCATAGCAATAGATCCAGAGAAGATCGAAGCCATTAGAGGATGGCCAACACCTAGAAATGTTTCAGACGTCATATATTTTATGGGATTAGCTGGCTACTATAGAAGGTTCATAGTAGGGTTCTCTAAGATTTATCATCCCATCACTTCTTTGCAAAAGAAAGGAACTAAATTTGAATGGAAACTCAAGTGTGAAAAGAACTTTAATCTGTTGAAGGAATTAATTACTAGTGCACCTATGTTAAAGATTGTTGACCCAAATGAAAGTTTTGTGGTATGTATAGATTCTTGTAAGGAAGGACTTGGGGGAGTCCTCATGCAAAATGGACATGTCATTGGATATGAGTCCAAAAAGATTAAGGAACATGAGAGAAACTATGACATGCATGAATTGGAACTTGCTTCCATTGTTCATGCCTTGTGGATGTGGAGGCATTATCTCATGGGGAAGAAATTTGAATTAAGGATAGACGACATTGGCCTGAAGTATCTTTTTGAACATTGGACCTTGAATTCTAGGCAAACAAGATGGATGGAATTTTTAAGTGAGTATGACTTCTATATCAAGAATATCAAGGGAAAGGAGAATAAATTTGCCGATGCACTTAGTAGTAGAGTGCATCTCATGCATGTTACTGTTGTTAGTATGCATCAGTCAGACTTAAAGAGAAGAATTTTAGATGGTCTTGTTACAGATCAGAATTACCTACAAGTAAAAGAAAACTTACAACAAGGAGATGTACAACCGAAAATAAAGGAGTATGAGATAAAAGAAGATGGATTACTCATGCATAAGAATAGGATCTATGTTCCTAGTTATGGAGAACTTAGGAATGTTGTACTGAAGGAAATGCATGATGTTCCTTATGTTGGACATCTTGGTTACCAGAAAACAATTACAACAATAAGAAGCCAATTCTTTTGGTCGGGAATGAAGAAGGATGTTGTTGATTACATCACTCGATGTATGGAATGCTAGAAGGTGAAGGATGAGCATAGGCACCTGACGGGTTTGTTGCAGCCCTTGCCAATTCCAGAGAATAAATGGGAAGTGATCACCATGGTTTTCATCATGGGATTACCCAAAATGAATAAGAAACATGATTCAATCATGGTAGTGGTTGACAAGTTAACAAAGGCTGCTCATTTTGTGCCTATGAAGATAGTGCATACAACAACTAATATTGCAGAAATTTTCATGAAGGAAATTGCTAGGTTGCATGGGATACATAAAACAATTGTCTTGGACAGAGATACAAAGTTTACCTCCAATTTATGGAGGGTATTGTTTAATGGATTTGGCACAAATCTAAAATTTAGCACTACATATCATCCCCAGACAGATGGGAAAACAGAGAGAGTCAATCGAATAATTGAAGACATGTTGAGAATGCATGTGATGGATAAGCCATCTAAGTGGGAAGATTACTTACACTTGGTTGAGTTTGCATATAATAATGGATATCAAGCTTCATTGAGAATGAGCCCATTTTAAGCCTTGTATTGTAGGAAATGCAATACTCCAGTAAGATGGGACAACCCAACAGATAGACTGGTACTTGGGCTGTAGTTGCTCAAAGACATGGAAGACTAGGTGGTTAAGATCAAGCAGAATTTAAAGGTAGCTCTAGATAGAAAAAAAGTTTATACAGACAAGAAAATGATAGTTAGATAATTTAAAGTAGGGGAGAATGTACTTTTGAAAGTGAAGCCCAAGAAAAGATCTTTGAAGTTGGGTAGTTGTACAAAGCTGGCATCCAGATTCTATGGTCCATTTGAAATATTGGATAGAATAGGGCCAGTTGCATACATGCTTGCATTGCCTACTTCCATGGATGTGCATAATGTATTTCATGTCTCTATACTAAATAAATATGTACATGATCCTAACCATGTTATTGATTGGCATCTGATTCAGGTAGAGACAGAGGGAGACTTTTAGGTTCAGTCAGTACGGTTATTGGACAGAAAGGTAAAAATGCTCTAGAATCGAGCTATAGAGCTGGTAAAAGTTCAGTGGACCTACTACGGTCATGAAGATGCTACCTGGGAGCATGAAGATGCCATGCGGGCAGAGTACCCACAACTTTTTAAATAAATATTATATTTTGATCTTTGTTTTGTATATGCACTAAGGACAGTGCCAAAATAAGGGGGAGGGGATGTAACACCCCAGGTTTTGAACCCCCATTTAAAATAATGTATTGTTATGATGCTAAGAGGCCATAGTGCCCAAACAATTATTAAAAGGCCAATGTGAGCAAGAGATGTAATGTTTCTTATCTTTATTAATAATAAACACATTGTTGGTTGTTAAATGAATAAGGACTAGAGCTATAGGGGGATATGATTCCACAAGAGAGGGGGCTTAAGGGGATAAATGTTTATTCCTATGTTAATTACCTTTTTTACTAAGGGGAAAGGATCAGTTACATGAGCTTCTTGGAGAAGTCCAAGAGGTTCTTGATTTCCCCACGAGGTTACTTAAACCCATCCCTAGTCTGATTGTGGGGTTGGTTGTTGGTCTTTGGCTTGTCTTCTCCATCACCTTTGTGGACCTCATTCTTACCCTCACACACACCCATGCACTTAACTACCTCCTCCATCCATCCTCACCTGCGTATTGGTCTCGGGAAGGGTGACCAATCTGTGAAAGAATTAGCCACAGGATAGTTGGTTGTAGTGGTCACTAGTGTGATCCAGTGGTTCCTTGAGGCCTGCATGTCTGAGATGTAGTGGTCCATGTCCATCATGGCTCACAACTGTGAGTCATGAGAGTTCCAACATTGAGATTCTGGACCATTTGCGCTGGAGGCCCTAATAAGGAGAAGGACTACCTGAGGGACTGCATGGAAGAGAAAGGTGGAGGCCCATTCTCTCAGGTGGTGCAAGATGAGTAGAAGAGATTTGGGTACTTGGATTGTTGTGAGTGTTGGGAAGCGTATGAGAGCTTGAGATCTGACTGTTTTGGGAATCCAAGTTCACTCTGGAACCGTCCTTGTGGATTCATAGCCCTGGCTTAGGGGTGATGTTGGTGTTGATATTTGGAGCAATAGTGTCTACGGTTGGGTGGAACATCCTTGGTCTGCCGCCAGTTGGTGTCATCTTTCATAAAGATAAGTGCTCTTTGTTGTGATATTATTATCTATGTATGAATGTTTGTCTGTTGTATATTTAATTATCATTAACTGAATCTTTAGAACATGCATGTTTTCTGGATATTTCTATGCATGTCATTAATTCTCTTATCTTATGCATATTTAATAAACAAAGAAGGTATCGGTATGAAAAAGAATTCCAAGAGTGGACTTGCAGGTAGCATGCCCTGGCCTGTGACTGGTTGGGTATGTTATAGTACTGAACCCAATGTCCAACACTCGATTCTTAAAATATCCATACTTAATATGGGTCTATTCTTATTTATTTTATTATAGAGTTTTGTAATTATTATGATCCTTTTTTATTTCATTTTTGTAATTATTATGATTCTTTTTTATTAGTATTATTGGATACTTTTTAATTTTTCATTTCTAAATTTATTTTTTCTGTGTACAACCTGTATATGATTGTCACCCAAGTGGGCATCCAACAAGTACAATTTGTAAATATATCATTAGCCAAAGAAAAGAGCACCATTCGAGAAGAATATCAATGATTTTTTATTAAAAACATATTAGGTTATTATCAAATATTTTGAATAAGAAAACTATCTAATTATCATGAAAAGTAAAATTATTTGTATATATACCATTAGCCAAAGCAAAGAACATCAATAGAGAAGAATATCAATGATTTTTAATCAAAAAAATTATCAGATTATCGAAATGTCATTTCTAATGATCATATACCAGAGGGCTTCTCATTGTCATGTGAAGACAAAATGTCAATGCACGAGAGTCATAGATATCAGTGCTAGAAGGAGCGTATTTTTGTTAAATTTCAAAATTTTGGTAGAGAAAATAATAGGAAAATGCAATTAAGCAAATAATACTTAAAATTTCCTAATAATACACTCTTATTTTAAGTAGACGAACCACAAATACAATGAGCTATTGTAGATGAAGATAAATTTGAGAAACAATTATTGAAAAAAAAGATGAGGAGAGAAAATTGTCTAAATTTTGGTTAAATTAACCTAAAAATTCACGGAAATGAAATCCAAAATACAAGAAATGGGAATCAAAAGAATTATGTGTTGCAAGTGGGTTCATTGCGGATCTGTACAAGGTTGTGAAAATGTACTCTCTTTGAAATGCCTTCTTTTGACTATTAATATAAACATGAGATGTACATAGGCATTTTATAGCCCCTTAAGAAGTGGGTTGCCATGAAACCGTGGAAAAAAATCAGAATTGGATTGGTAGCATGATATCATACAAAATATCCATTATACTAATATCAACCCTGAGGACATGCAAAAGATATATAAAAAATTCATAAAGTCTCCAACCAGTTGCCAATGTAGCTGCCACAAACACTTAGAATTGGATTGGTAGCATGATATCATAAAAAAACACCCATTATACTAATATCAACCCCGAGGACATACAAAATATATATGCAAAGTTCATAAAGTCTCCAACCAATGACAACATAGACTATCCAATGGCCCCAAAATAACCATTAACATATGAAACAATTGAAAGTATCCAATCATTGGAAAGTGATTTATCATGGTCCTTGGGGGGCCCAAAAAATGTACTTTCACTTGATTGTGAGATGCATTCTACCATTCATTTTTTTAGATTCTTATACATTCTTTCACCTCAAGTACAAGATAAGGGGGAACAGACTAACTTTGTAGCAAATAATAACAATAAATGACTTCATTGAATAAGGGACCTAATAACATAAATCCCATTGAATGACCTTGTTAAAAACATTTTTAAATCATCTGATAGAATAATATGGTATGAATACATGATAAAGAGAAAAAAACATAGAAAATATTCAAAATGACAAACACCAAGAAGAGACAAAATGGAACAAAATAAACTATGTTACCTTTTCTCTCAATTATTCTTTTAGACTTTCCATGAATTGTTTAGTTGGCTTCTACCATTTACCCCTTGCCAATTAATTATAACATTTTAGTATTTACACATTAATAAGTAAAGGTGATTGATTTTTTAGTTGGGCATGGTAATTAAAAAGATTTTTCATTGGATGTTTTTCCTTCTGTTTAAAATTTGAAACTTTATGCATAGATTCAATCATCTTGTTACTAAACTTGGCCTTTAGGTTGAATATCATCCTTATGCACAATTCTTTGATTAACTAATGGAAATCATTTAAGTTCCCAAGTGGGTGTATTGTTTGGTGATTGTTCAAGTCTTTATGTTATAAATTGCTTTTATAATTTATTATTTTATAGTAACGACCCCATTCGTTATGACTACATGTGACACAACACAAAGGCAAGAGATTATTTTTTTTTTTGTTTTAAGTAGGAAGGAAACAACGACAACAGTCAAACGACACAACTTGATGACAAACACAACGCACACAAATCAGACAACAGACAATAAAGACTCAACATACTATCACATCATGCAACTGGACAAAACATGCGATAATCAAAAGACAAATAGAATGACTAAGCTATGGAACAACGTCAAGATCAACCAGATGCAACCAACATCAAAAGACATGGGTAACTTGAACCTTCACGGTGAGCAAGGAACAAGCACAAACAAAAGTTACATCACCAGTACCAACATCAATTACAATGAACATTATGCCCACATCGGGAAGCACAAGGCTCTGGACAGGTTATCATTTGCTTCTATCAATCGGGGCATGCAATGATCCCCTCATCACGAATCATGTCATCACAAGGTGGTGGGTGTGACAGTAACCAAGGTGCAACATAACGTAGCTAGACCAACAACCCAAAAGAAAAATCCAACGCATTAGGAGACCCAACTGACTGTCAAAATACAAGAAGACTACACCCAAGCACCCAATTGACAAGTCAACACAACGCAAGGTGGCATCATTCAATAATTAAATTACACAACCAACTAAAGGATTTCTTGTTTTCTTAAGAGGCACTTTTTAGGAAGTCTCCCATACTGTAAAACAAAATAATTTGAATAATATCAAAAAAACTTGTGTGAAAGGATATTCTATTTTAATTCTCTATACAATATAATGTTATTTGAAGGCTAGCTTAATCATATGTGATACAAGAAATTAGTACTTACATTATGTTATGCCAAAATAATGCTTACCATCATAAACAAGTAAATTGATATATTAAGAACATGAATTCAAGGGGTTCTCTTAGTCATTAAATGAACTTCCACCTCATCTTGACTATCAGTTTAAATTAGCTATCCATAATTCATTAAGCTATCTAACAACAATATGCCAACTAACAACAATATGCTAACTAACAATACACTAACTAACATTGCTATCTAACAACAATATGCTAACTAACAATATGCTATCTAACAATATGTTATCATCAATAAAATCGTTGTCTAATCAACATGTAAAATCATTGTCTAATCATAGTCTATCAATATGCTACCCATTAATAAAATCGCTATCAACAATAATTCGTTGTCTAATGGATGAATCGTTGTCTAACATGTGTTATCTTTTAATAAGAAATTAGCAATAAAACCATGTGCAATCTATTAATAATAAACCAACAACCAACAGATCATTGTCCATTAATAAATAATGTGCTATTAATGTTTTCTAACCACATTGATATGTTGTCCATGGTATCATTCTATATCAAGATTTCACCGGGTTTTAACCTATACAAATTCATAACTAAAGAGAAATAAAACCATAACTAAAATGTTGTGTACAACGATAAAGATAAACCTATTATCAAGTCTCTTGATAATTATAAAGATAAAACTATTAATAAATATAATGACATCGTTGGGTAAAAATGGAGTGAATCATTGGGTGAAAATGCCAAGAAAAAGATGTGTAAAATGCCAAGAAAAGGCTGTGTAAAACCGCCAAGAAAAATGATTTTGGTAAAAACGAATTGGTAAAAACGATTTGGTAAAAACGAATTCATAAATAGTTGTCAAAGATGAATCGTTGTCAAAGATGAATTCGTTTTCCAACACCAAGAAAAACGCCCAGGGGCGCTACCTGTGTTGGGAAAATCGCCATGTAATTCACTGTATAATTACATTTCAAAAGAGAATTTAAACTCTGTAAAAATTTCCATCTCTGCCAGGCGAATTCATTATGTAGATTTGCGGTGTTTAGAGCATGTAAAATTTGCTACATGACATGGCTAAATAAATTTGTTGTGTGTAAACACTGTGTGAAATCGAAGTGGCTATATAAATTCGTTGGTGAATGACTATATAAATTTTTTGTCTATCATATAAATCATTGTCCTTAACATATTAAAAACACAGTCATTCCATATTAAAACGTTGTCATTAACATATTGAAAACATTTTCATTTTACCAATCAAGCACTGGGTAAATTGTGGAGTAAATGTTGTCTATAAAACGAGAATCACAGAGAAAATTTTGGGGAGGATGCAGATATTGGCATAAAGGAAACACATAGATCAGAATTCAATCAATCAGAGACGAATCAATCAAAATGAAAAGATACTCATTCAAAATAAGGTTCAAAGACTAATCATTCAGCAATGAATCAAATAAATGCACATATACTCATTCACAAGAAGGCGCAAAGACTAATCATAAAAGAAAAACATAGAGATAAGTAAGGGATAGATAGTTGGGAAAAAATTGTCCTTCACTTATTATCCATGCATAGGAAAGCATGGCATTTGAATCTATAATTCTTTAAACACCGTAGTGACGATCGTCGATTTGACTCTTGGTCGACTACTCAGGCACAAACTAATAACTTAAGGGATAAGGGACAAAAGATAAAAACACAAATTTCTTCGTATTAATCAATAAAAACAAATGTAGAGAATTCATTACAATCAGAGTTGGGGTTTCCATGGGAAATCAATTCAAAATACAACGAGTGTAAGGCTGGGATGAATTTAAGTTCTTTGATCATAAAACATTGGGCTCATCAAGACAAATTGTTGAAGATAAAAATGAAATCTCTGGATAGTGTTACGCTAAATAAAACATAATCTTTAACACAATAGAAGTACATTATTGAAGGTGTAGGAACACTAATTAAACTACCATTCAATACAAATATACACATGCGTACCATAACAAAATGTGAAGCTCCGAAGTTGTTTTCTCGCGGGTGCTCCATCCAGCTCTCACTTGCTAACTGATGTGACATCACTGGTACCTCCCAACCAATGCTAGGGGTACTCTTCTTCCTCATGATCCCCCTGAGCCGCAAAGGGGCCATGCACACAATAACAGAGAATGCTAGCACCCAGCTCGCTTTGCAAGTTTGAGCTACCACTTGTTACCCGAGATGGGTATCCCAACTCCCACAAGAGAAAGTTCAGTCAAAATAGAATTTCAACAACGTAACGTTACGCAAAAAGATGACATCCATACTCCTCCTCCTCCATCCTTTTTATGGATTTTTTAAGTAATTAGTTTCCCAAATTCTCATTAAATTTTGTTTTCATTTAATTAAATTTGAAAAACCTCCCCCATACACATGTCGCCCGATCCCCTAGTTGCACCAGAAAATCAATTTTATTAATTAATTAAATATTCCTATTTCCCTCACCCATCAAGAACATTCCTAAAAATGCTCCTCGGTGTCCCAATATTCTCTTACAATTCTTAAATGACTTACGCCTTGCTTAATTCCTAGTTGAGTTCATAATTAGAAAGTTCCAAAGGCAATATTCCTTACTAAATTAGACATTCAACGTTTTCTCTATGTTTCCCTTTTTCTTTAAGTTTTCCTATTTCTTTTAAGTTTCCCATTTCTTTTAAGTTTCCCCCTTTTTTCCGTTTTTAACTAAAAATATCAATTTAGCAAGTGTAGATAAAACAACCATTTACCCTTTTTTTTTAATTAAAAATTAATTTAGCAAGTGTAGATAAAAACAACCATTTACCCTCTTTTCTTTTTAACTAAAAATTAAATTAGCAAATGTAGATAAAAACAACCATTACCCCTTTTTTAAAATTTAATCCTCCATTATAATTTTGACTTTAATAAATAATTTTGAATTTCTTACCTCCCTTATTATTACATGTTTATTTATTATTATTATTATTATTATTGACCACATGTTCTACTTAGTCCTAGGTTTTAATTTCACTAGTCTGGGCGACAGTTCTTAAGGGAAAAATTAGTCATTAACTTTACTTATCACATCTTTGATTTTAAGGCCGACTGGATTTATTCACTTACCAGTTAAAATCACGGCGTGCCCTTCAAGACGCACTACGTAGTCCAAGGGTGCCACTAGCCTCTTTCCGTTTTCCTTTCACGACATGCCCTTCAAGATGCAATATGTGATCCAAGGGTGCCACTCGCCTCTTGACTAAATTTGGTAGACATCAAACCCTTAGAGTCAATACTCCGCTAGGTGATCTTGTGGGAGACTAAGGGACTCTAAGGAATAAGGCCCCTACCTTATTGTGCAACCTTTAGAATCATTGTGAGTGACTATCATAGTCTTCCCTCATGACATCGTGGGTCTTCTCGATCTAGGTAATCGTTAACCTACAGTTCGAGCCACACCGGGAGTTCTAGTAGGTTGTGGCAAGGTTGTTTCCACACCTCTCCCTCTATGTCTTTGGTTATCCTGCATCACCCCTCTACTCCAAATGTGAGTTTGGTCGACAAGCTATCGTCAACCTGCATCCATTAACGAATCATGTCAAAAATAACAATCAATCATCATAACATGTAATCATATTCACATATGTCACATCAAAAACATTCAAAACCCAAAAGAACCCACTCCCTGACTCGATCCAGAGTCCAAGGGGTTTCATTGATGCCTTTGCATCCTCAATTTCCAAAGTCCTGCACACTTAGGAGAACCTAGTCAATAGCACTTGTCTATGTAAATACAATGAAATAACATATCATCAAATCCATAATATCCCATAATCATAATCAAAATGACTAATAGTAAAATAACCTGGATCACTTGCATGCAAGTGTCCTCAAAGAATAAGTTCGCTTTGTGTGCGCAAGAGAGGGATGTTACATACACCCCCTCTTGGTTTAAACTTCATCCCAAAGTTTCACATAATATAAGTGTTGAAATAAAGTGTATCACAATATCATGAGTCTATCTATCAAACAAAAATGGAAGCTATTGGTGCATATCATATGCATCCTCCTAGGTCATAGAGTACGGACTATAGTTGTCCCACTAGACCTTGACCTGATCTATTGTTCGATGTCATAGTTGTCGAATGCGATAATACAGGATGTGGATTGGCTCAGCCGTGAGAGCACCCTCATTAGATACCTACAAGGAACTCATGTCAATAACATGTGTAGGGTCACTAATATAATGTCTCGAAACAGATACATGAAAAGCATCATGCATATGCCTCAAAGAATCAAGCAAGACTAGTAGATAGGCCACAGGCCCCTTCCTTTCCACAATCTCAAAAGGTCCCACGAACCTAGGAGAGAGTTTATCACCCTTTCCAAGCTTGATCGATCTCTTATGTGGTTTCACCTGCAAGAAGACTCGATCGCCAACCTTGTAACTACGGTCAATACAGTGCGCATAAACATAACTCTTATGTTGATCATGCATGTCCTTGATCCTTTGTATTATTGTTTTCATTTGATCTTCCATTTATTGGATCGCATATGGTCCCACCAAGACCCCATCCTCAAGCCAATCCCAACTCAAATGCCTCTGACACGGTTGCCCGTAAATAAACTCAAAATGTGCCATCTTAATGGTGCTTTGATAACTGTTGTTATATGTGAATTCTACCAGTGGCAAGAATTCCTCCCAATTCTTTTGTTGGTCCATAACATACATACGCAACATATCCTCCAAGATTTGGTTTGTTCGTTTGGTCTGCCCATCTGTCTCTGGATGATACACGGTACTAAAGTTAAGTTGGGTTCCCAAGGCCTCTTGGAAACCAATCCAAAATCATCCAGTAAACACTAATCCTCGATCGGATATAATCCTCATTGGCATGCCATGTAGCTTCAAAATATCACTGATGAAAACTCTAGCTATGTCAGGTGTCTGATATGTCATACACACAGGAATAAAATGAGCACTCTTGGTCAGAGTTTCGACTACCACAAAAATCGAGTCATGTCTCCTTGTCGTTAGTGGAAATCCAACAATGAAATCCATCGAAATGACCACCCATTTTGATTATGAAATAGCATGCAGTTGTAGTAATCCTTTCGGATGTCTATGTTCAACCTTAACTTGCTGACATTATAGACATTTGGCCACATAGCTGACTATGTCTGCCATCATTCCTTTCCAAAAGAATAAGGGTTTAAGGTCTTCCCTCATCTTCGTGACTCTGGGATGAGCCATGTACACTGATATATGAGCCTCATTTAGGATCAAACTCCTCAACTCGTCATTGGGTGGTACTTAAATTCAACGTTTAAATCTCAATAATCCATCGTTTTCCAAAGTAAATCCTTCAAATTTTGGTACCATCATTGTGTTTTTTCCGATAAAATCCTTCACCTCTTTGTACCAATCATCGTCGATTTGTAAAGTTAGAATATTTTCACGTAGATTCGTCTAAAGAGGCATCACCAAAAATATGCGTGGTCTCCGACTCAAGGCATCCACCACTCTGTTCATTATTCCCTTTATGTAAGTAATCTTGAAATTGTACTCGCTAAGCAATTCCGACCAACGACATTGTCGTTCGTTCAATTCCCTTTGCATAAAGATGTGTTGTAGTCCATAGTCGTCCTTTTTTAGTTCAAATTTCCATCCAATAAGGTAATGTCTCCAAACTCTCCAGGCATAAACAATTCCTAACAACTCCAAACCATGCATTGCATAGTTCTCCTCATTCCTTCTCAACTTTCTCGAGATGTAAGCAATCACTCGACCATCTTGCATCAAGACTCCACCTAAGCCTTCCTTGGATGCGTTAGTGCATACCAAGAAGTCCGCATCCATGTTAGGGACCTTTAGTATCGATTTCCTCTTCAACAACTCCTTCAGCCTCTGAAATGCTTCCGTGCATTTCTTGGTCCAAACAAACTTCTTGTTCTTCTTCTGCAATTCCGTAATCGGATTTGCTATCTTCAAAAACCCTCGACAAACTGTCGATAATATCCCACTAAACCCATGAAGCTACGCACTTATGGGAAATTCGTCGATGCAGGCCATTCCATAATAGCCTCGACCTTTGATGGATTGACAACGATACCTTCATCGGATATGACATGCCCTAAGTAGTGAATCTTCGATTGATAAAAAGATCATTTAGACAAATTCCCATTCAATTTTTTCTCTCGTAGACACTGTAGTACCAAGCGCAATTTCTTGTCATGCTCCTCCCTCATCCGAGAGTAAATCAAAATATCATCAATGAATTCTTGGATGAACTTGTCGAAGTATTCGCGGAACACCCCATTCATCAAACTCATAAATACCCTCGGGGCATTTGTCATCCCAAAAGGTAAAACACTAAACTCATAATGTCCAAACCTCATCTTAAAGGTGGTCTTAGGGATGTCATCCTCCTTGATCTACAACTAGTGATACCCTGATCTCAAGTCGATCTTTGAAAACACCGTCACATCCTTCATCTAATCAAACAGATCATCAATCCTTGGAAACAGATATTGATTCTTGATCATTGCCTTGTTCAATTGATGATAGTCAATACAAAGTCTCCATGACCCATCCTTCTTTCATGTGAATATAACAGGCACACCCCATGCTGACACACTTGGACGTATAAGTCCTAGGTCCAACAACTTCTTGAATTGAATTCTCAACTCCTATAACTCCAGGGTCGACATCTAATAGGGTGTTCTTGTTATCGGTTCAGTCCCCAATTTTAGGTCTATGGTAAATTCCAACTCCCTCTTCGGCGGCATCCCAGGTAACTCCTCAGGGAAGACATCCACAAACTCTCTCACCACCAGAAGGTGTTCTAGACCTTTCGCTACTCCCTTATCATTTGACGCAAGGATCACATAAATCTTACATCCCTTACACATGCTCTCCCGTAGTTGCAAGGAAGAGATGAACCTCAGGGAAACTCTCTGGTTCTGACCTACAATCACGTGTCTCTATCCCTCATCATCGACCAAGATCAATCGTTTCGTCTTATAGTTGAGTATCGCCTCATGTGATTCCAACTAGTCCATACCGATCACGATGTCATAATATACTAAGGTCATGATGTACAGGTTGGTCCAGGTGAAAAACTCTCCCAGGTTAAGGATACAACCCGTAACCTTCCCACCAACCTTTTGTTTGGCTCTCGAATCCATTTCTACAAAGCTAAACTCATCTTGTTTGACTACCTTTACCTTAATTCTTTTTAGCGTTGCACTAAAAATGAAACTCTCGGTAGCACTGGGATCTATCAAAATACTAAGGGTCTAGTCAACGATGGTACCTGACGTCTCAAGAACAGTCGAATGTTGCTCTTCCTGGAGGTTATTCACCACTGCATGAATTTGATGGGCCTTTCCCAAATCTCCCACAGTAGTGGGTCCAACTGATCCAGATGCTCTAGTCCTCTCCACTAGGCAGTCACGCTAGTAATGTGGTTCCCCACATGTCCAACACCCTTTCTTCAGTCCAACACTCTTGGTATCCAAAGTAGGAGCTTACGGCCCACCGACCTGGAACCCTGGTCTGTTCTGTTGAAAATGCCTAAACTGTTGGTGTTGCGGTCTAAGTTGTTGTTGGTGCTTTGGTCCTCAGTAAGGAGTTCGCCCTTGTGGTGCTGGTCGTCGAGGTCTAGTGAAAGTGGATCCTCTCTGGAGGCCACGATATCCTAGCGTATGTCTAGCTGGTGTATGATGCTGCTGCACACTAGATGACACCTGCCTTGCTGGTCTCGCTGGAGTCCTTCTCTTAACCCCATTGATAAGATCCTCCTCTACTATGAGGGCCTTCTGAATGACATCATGCAAGGTTTGAGGCATCAAAATCCTAACCTTTGCATGAATGCTGACATTAAGGTCAAACACGAACATGTTGACCTTAAGTTTTGTGGTATTCAGGTGCGGAGCATACCGAAGAAGCTCCATAAAACGTGACTCATCCTCAGGCACCGTACAACCACCCTATCTCAAAGCATTGAACTCGTTGAGCTGACACTCAATGAATTCCACCGATAGTTACCTCTCTTGGAACCGTTCCTCAAACAGTTCCCATGACACGTCTTCGACGACCACGTTCAATTGCGGTAGGAGCGTCTTCCACCATAGAAGTGCGCTCCCATTCAGTTGAAAGACCGCCATGAAGACCTTCATGTTGGAGGTATAGTCGCGAAGTGCAAATCACATCACCATATTCTCCAGCCATGCCTCGAAGGCTGCGTCGTCTAGGGCACCAAAGAACTCAGGAAATTTGACCTTCTTGAGTTCACAGTGAATGCTACCAGTACCGACCGAAGCACACAATAGACCCTCAAGGGCTGTCGACACCCTAGACTCATCTCTATCCAAACATTTGATCAGTGCCTCAGACATCCACTAAAAAGGCCTCATCAACCCAACCACATCACCCACAACTATTGTTTCCTTCCCAACAACTTGTTCGTCTCCATGGGGGTTAGACCCCTCGGGTGTGGACTCTACTGGAGGCATAACGCCTCCTCCCCTAACACCCTATCATCTTCCTCTATGGTGTCTTCTAACCATGATTCCCTGCACGAATACAAATCAACTTAATTAACAACATTATAATCAAATATCAAATCAACGGGAGTCGTAGTGATCCCAAGTCGTGGATCGAACCCGCTCTGATACCATATATAATGACCCCATTCACTATGACTACATCTGACGCAATGCAAAGGCAAGAGATTTTTTTGTTTTTTTTTAAGTAGGAAGGCAACAATGAAAACAGTTAAATGACACAACTTGACAATGAACACAACGCATGCAGATCAAGCAACATACAACAACGGCTCAACATACTAGCACATCATGCAACTCGACGAAAAATGTGATCATCAAAATAAAAATAGAACAACTAAGATATGGGACAGTGTACAGATCAACCAGATGCAACCAACATCAAAAGACACAGGTAACTTGAACCTTCACGATGAGCGAGGAACAAGCACAAACAAAATTTACAGCACCAGTACCAACCACAATTATAGCGAACATTATGCCCACATCGGGAAGCACAAGACTTTGGCTAGGTTATCATTCGCTTCTATCAATCGTAGCACGCAATGATCCCCTCATCAAGAATCATGCCGTCACAAGACGGTGGAAATGAAAGTAACCAAGGCGCAACATAATGTATCTAGACCAACAACTGAAAAGAAAAATCCAATGCGCTAGGAGACCCAACTAACTATCAAAATAAAAGAAGAATACACCCAAGCACCCAATTGACAAGTCAACACGATGCAAGGTGACATCATTCAATAATTAAATTGTGCAACCAACTAAAGGATTTCTTGTTTTCTTAAGAGGCACTTTTTAGGAAGTCTCCCATACTGTAAAACAGAATAATTTGAATAATATCAAAAAAACTTGTGTGCAAGGATTTCTATTTTAATTTTCTATAGAGTAGAATGTTATTTGAAGTCTAGCTTACATATGTGATATAAGAAATTAGTACTTACATTATGTTATGCCAAAATAATGCTTACCATCATAAACAATTAAAATAATATATTAAGAACATGAATTCAAGGGGTTCTCTTAGTCATTAAATGAACTTCCACCTCATCTTAACTGTCAGTTTAAATTAGTTGTCTAGAATTCATTATTGTATTTAACAACAATATGCTGACTAACAACAATATGCTAACTAACATCACTATATAACAACATTATGCTAACTAACAATATGCTATCTAACAATATGTTGTCATCAATAAAATCGTTGTCTAATCAACAAGTAAAATCGGTGTCTAATCAGAGTCTATCAATATGGTACCCATCAATAAAATCGCTATCAACAATAATTCGTTGTCTGATGGATGAATCACGGTCTAACATGTGTTATCTTTTACTAAGAAATCAACAATAAAACCATGTGCCATCTATTAATAAAAAGCCAACAACCAACAGATCGTTGTCCATTAATAAAATCATGTGCTATTAATGTTGTCTAACCACATTGATATGTTGTCCATGGTATCATTGTATATCAAGATTTCACCAAGTTTTAACCTATACAAATTCATAACTAAAGAGCAATAAAACCATAACTAAAATGTTGTGTACAATGATAAAGTCGCTTCCTATTATCAAGTCTCTTTATAATTCTGAAGATAAAACTATTAATAAATATAATGACATCACTGGGTAAAAATGGAGTGAATCGATGGGTGAAAACGCCAAGAAAAAGTTGTGTAAAACGCCAAGAAAAGGCTGTGTAAAACGCCAAGAAAAGGCTATGTAAAAACGCTAAGAAAAATGATTATGGTAAAAACAAATTGGTAAAAATGATTTGGTAAAAATGAATTGATAAATCGATGTCAAAGATAAATCGTTGCCAAAGATGAATTCGTTGTGCAATGCCAAGAAAAACCCCCAAGGGTGCTACTTGTGTTGGGAAAATCTCAATGTAATTCACTTTGTAATTACATTTCAAAAGAGAATTTAAACTCTATAAAAATTTCCATCTCTGCCAGGCAAATTCGCTGTGTAGATTTGCGATGTTTAGAGCATGTAAAATTCACTGTGTGACATGGCTAAATAAATTTGTTGTGTGTAAACACTGTGTGACATAGCTAAATAAATTTGTTGTGTGTAAACACTGTGTGAATTCGAAGATGCTATATAAATTCGTTGGTGAATGGTTATATAAATTTTATGTCTATCATATAAATCGTTGTCCTTAACATATTAAAAATGTATTCATTCCATATTAAAACGTTGTCATTAACATATTAAAAATAAATTTATTTTACCAATCAAGGGTTGGGTAAATCGTGGAGTAAAGGTTGTGATTTATGCCATTAAAATCGGGATTGATGTTGTGTAGAATGCCAGGAAATTCGTGGAGTAAATGATGTCTATAAAACAAGAATTGAAGAGAAACTTTTGGGGAGGACGCAGAGATTGGCATAAAGGAAACACGGAGATCAGAGGTTAATCAATCAAAGACGAATCAATCAAAATGCAGAGATACTCATTCACAATAAGGCACAAAGACTAATCATTCAACAATGAAACAATCAACGCGGAAATACTCATTCACAAGAAGGTGCAAATACTAATCATAAAAGAAAAATGCAGAGAAAAGTAAGGGATAAATAACTGGGTGAAATTTATCCTTCACTTATTATCCATGCACTGGAAAGCATGACATTTGAATATATAAGTATTTAAACACCGCAGTGACAACCGTCGATTCGACTCTTGGCTGACTACTCAGGAATGAAATAATAACTTAAGGGATAAGGGATAGAAGATAAAAACACAATTTTCTTCATATTAATCAATAAAAACAAACATGGAGAATTCATTGCAATCAGATTTGGGGTTTCCATGGAAAATCAATTCAAAATATAGTGAGCGTAAGGTTAGGATGACTTTAAGTTCTTTGATCATAAAACACTGAGCTCATCAAGACAATTTGTTGAAGATAAAAATGAAATCTCTAGATAGTGTTACACTGAATAAAACATAATATTTAACATAGTAGAAGTACATTAATGAAGGTGCAAGAACAATAATTAAACTACCATTCAATCTAAATATACACATGCATACCATAGCCAAATGCAAAGCTTCGAAGTCATTGTCTTGCACGCGCTCCGTCCAACTCCTACTTGCCAATCGATGTGACCTCAATGATACCTCCCAGCGATCTATAGGGGCACTCTTCTTCCCCCTGATCCCCCTGAGCCACAAAGGGGCCACACACACAATACCAAAGAATTCTAGCACCCAATTCACCTCGCAAGGTCGAGCTACCACTCATTACCCAAGCTGGGTATCCCAACTCCCACAAGAGAAAGTTCAGTCAAGATAAAATTTCAGCAGTGTAACATTACGGAAAAATATGATATCCATACTCCTCCTCCTCCATCCTTTTTATAGAGTTTTTAAGTAATTAGTTTCCCAAATTCTCATTAAATTCTTTGTTCATTTAATTAAATTCGAAAACCTCCCCCGTACATATGTCGCTCCATCCCTAGTTGCACCAGAAAATCAATTTTATTAATTAATTAAATATTCCTATTTCCCTCACCCACCAAGAGCATTCCTAAAAACTCTCCTCGGTGTCTCAATATTCTCTTACAATTATTAAATGACTTACACCTTACTTAATTCCTAATTGAGTTCATAATTAGAAAGTTTCAAAGGCAAGATTCCTTACTAAATTAGACATTCATTGTTTTCTTTACGTTTCCCCTTTTCTTTAAGTTTCCCTGTTTCTTTAAGTTTCCTATTTCTTTTAAATTTCCCATTTCTTTTAAGTTTCCCACTTTTTCCCTTTTTAACTAAAAAAATCAATTTAGCAAGTGTAGATAAAGCAATTGTTTACCCTTTTTTTTTAATTAAAAATTAATTTAGCAAGTGTATATAAAAACAACCATTTACCCTCTTTTCTTTTTAACTAAAAATTAATTTAGCAAATGCATTAACCCTTTTAAAAAATTTAATCCTCCATTATAATTTTGACTTTAATAAATAAGTTTGAATTTCTTACCCCCCTTCTTGTTACATGTTTATTTATTATTAGTTTTTTTTTACCACATGTTCTACTTAGTCCTAGGTTTTAATTTCACTAGGCTGGGAAACGGTTCTTAAGGGAAAAAATAGTCATTAACTTTACTTATCACATATTTCATTTTAAGGCCAACTAGGTTTATTCACTTACCGGTTAAAATCGCGACGTTCCCTTCAGGACGCACTACGTGCTCCAAGGGTGCCACTCGCCTCTTTCCATTTTCCTTACATGATGTGCCCTTTAAGACACGCTACGTGATCCAAAGGTGCCACTCGCATTTTGACTGAATTTGGTAGACATCAAACCCCTAGAGTCAATACTCCACCAGGTGATCTTATGGGAGACTAAGGGCCTCTAAGGAATAAGGCCTCGGCCTTATTGCGCGCCCCTTAGAATCATTGTGAGCGACTGTCATAGTCTGCCCTCATAGCATCCTGGGTCTTCTCAAACTAGGTAAACATTAACCTACAGCTCGAGCCACGGCGAGAGTGCTAGTAGGTTGTGGCAAGGATGCTGCCACACCTCTCCCTCAATGTCTATGGTTGTCCTATGTGACCCCTCTACTCTAAATGTGAGTCTGGTTAGCAAGATATCGTCAACATGCATCCATCAATGAATCATGTTATAAATAACAATCAATCATCATAACATCTAATCATATGCACATATGTCACATCAACAACATTCAAAACCCCAAACAACCCACTCTGTGACTCGAACCAGAGTCCAAGGGGTTTCATTGATGCCTCTGCATCCTCAATGTCCAAAGTCCTGCACACTTAGGATAACCCAGTCAATAGCACTTGTCTATGTAAATACAACTAAATAACATATCATCAAATCCATAATATCCCATAATCATAATCAAAACGACCAATAGTATAATAACCTGGATCACTTGCACGCAAGTGTCCTCAAAGAATAAGTTCGCTCAGTGCACGCAAGAGAAGAATGTTACATTTATTGAGTGATTTGAAGATTTCATGCCTACAATAAGTGACAATAAGTGTTTTATGCTAAATCTATTTCTCTAGTTATGACATTTTACTTTATAGGATCTAGTCATGTGCCATAAATTTCAATGAGGGAAAGTGAGTAGTTCTATGCTAAACTTACTTTGTGATGCCAAAAAAAATTTGTGTTTAAGCTTCACGGTGTTAACAAAATTAGACAAGGATTAGTAAGAAACTTAGTGGCATGATTGTTCTTTGAAATTAACACTACAAGGAAAAGACCCTCTAGTGGAGGTTTTTGCGAATGCCCCTATAAAAATATCCCAAAAATCCATTTATAGTCGATGATACTAGTGGAGGTGAGTGGGAGGAGGTTTTAGCAGATGTTTTTACACCAGTGCTTTTATAAGTACCTAATGCACCAGTGCGCTACAGAACAATCCTAGTAGGGTTATTTCAAATAAAGAACAATATTATCCGATGTGCTACAGAAATAAGGACGCACTGGGAAATAATGATGCACCATAATAACATTCTTTTAAAAATATATGGTGGAAAACATAACACTGGAAGCACTAGTGTGCTATTAGTAGAGTACACTGTCATATGGTTAAATAAAAAACATTTACGCAACAATGTAGGATTGTGTCAAAAAATATATACCGGTGCAATCAATTGTATCATGTGCACTGGTGCACACCAGTGCTCCAATATAGAGCATTGTGTTAGGGTTAATTTTGAAATTTAGGTAGTGTTCTCTGTAAACCCTAGCACACTGGGGCATCTATTATTATACCACACCATGTCATGCTTAAACAATAATTTTCGCACTATTACAGTTTTTCAAAAATGTACGACGGTGCGCTATGGAGTCTTATACGCACCAGTACGCACCCAAAAAATCATACACCTTGCTAGCACTATTCTTTTAAATTATACCCAGTATGCTCATAAACATGTATCACCTGATGTGGTTGTGCATCGGGTGCACCATAACAAGGTTTTATTAACAAAAAAATACGGACGATAAAAATCATTTTTACCACTTTTAGTGTTGTGGAGCTCAAAAGCGTCGGTGCAACCTTTGTCTATCTGAAGCTCCCTTCCATTGGTGCTTTCCTTGGTTGCGTTCCTTTCATCTGTTGCTCGATGTGTGAATTTTGAATTTTTCCAAACTATGGGAAAATTTAGTTTTTTTTAGTACGTTGCAACCATGCCTCCTTGACGAAAAAATGTCTAGTTAATGGCATTGTTTCTTCATAACTTAAGTTTTCACTGGATTAAAATTTAAAATTGAGAGAAATTTTAAGAGTAAAAAAAAAATAAAAAAAAATTGTGTGGTTCATTCAAGGCTCTCAGCTCGCACCGCATACAGTATGACCTGTAAATTTATAGGGTGCATTGAGTACCTTGTTACATTTCTCGGCGATGCATTGGTAAACATAAACGCATCGATGTGTCCGTTTAACGAAGCACCAAAGAAAATAATATAATTGGTGTGGTGGTGCGACAAAGTACAGATAACACTCTGGGACATTAAAGTACATAGCGCAACCCCCTTATCAGATATATTTTTAAGAAGTGTTTTGGTAAACGTGCACACTAGAGCATTCATGTTTACCAAACACACAACCGAGAAATGTAACATTATGTTGCGATGCAACGAGTAAGTTTTTTGGTGGCACCATGCACGGTGAGATAGGATCGACCAAAACGCACCGTAATAAGTTCCATACTCGAAAAAAATTTAAATTTTATGTAATGGTGTGACTATGCTAGTTACACACACCAATGCGTTTAGCATACATATACACACCACGTTTTTTGCTAATTTTAAATAATTGTTTACCTGCTTTAATATTTTAATTTTTTTTTGGTTTAAGTGATTCGTATGATAAAAGTGATGCACCGAAGCGTCTATGTTGTAGTGTAGTGCCCTGGTGTGATACCATTTTAAAATGCACCGCATAAAACAATAGAACATATTTTGTTCAATGCGTTGGTTTACATTGACGCACTAGTCATGGTGCTCCCAATATCTATGGGTGCACCATCGATGGTGCGTGAATGTTTTTTTGGTGCACCATTAATGAAATTATCTTATTTTTTGAAGGAATTTATTTTTCTGTATTTATAGATAAATTTACCATTCATTAGATTTTTTTAATATTTTATGTATGAGTGAGGCTAATGTAATTCATATTTTAATCATGTAGAGACGTGAGAAGAGAGAGAAACAACAACAGCATGAGTAGAGGGTGGACCTGTACAATGTTGTATGAGAATGGGAGGTGAGGGATAGGGAGAGGGATTTGTACCCTCACCCTATTAACCCAATGACTCATTCTCTCTTGAGGGATGTAGGCCTCCTTAAGTACTATGAGGAGACCACATCCCTTAAGGGACACTCTGGGTTGTTGGTGAATCTCATCTATCAATGGGATGTCCATGGACTAGATTTTTGTGTGGGGGATGTATCATTGGTACCATCCCACCAAGGAGGATATTTACTTTATCATTGGGCTATCTAGGAGAGGGGATTATTTTCCCTAGTTCCCAGATGTCCCAGTAGGTGTTTTCGCTGAGAGTTAGCTCATGTATTGATGTAGGAGCATCGCTGGCAATCACCCGGAGCAAGACCTATCAACGTCTAGGAATCTGTACAGGAGCTCAATGCTGGCAGTTACAACAGATATTTTGAAGCTGCCTTAACTCAATGCCATAATTAATCTTTTGAGGCACGCTTCAACTCAGCACTGGAAAAATCCTGTGAGACATGCTTGAACGATTACGAGCGAAGTGGGAGTTTCCACTCCGGCTCTGGAATGCGACTGGTCTAGATAGTCTTTTGGTTAAGTTATAGAGTAGACAAGTAGCCAGGGGGAACCCTAAGAGCCTCTAAGATAAATAAAGGTTTTGTACACCCAAATGAGGCTAGCTCCAAGTCAGTAGGAAATTTCAGTTGTTGTTCCTGATTTTAGTTGTAACCATTTTTACTTTGGAATATAACAGAGGAAAATTGATCCAATGCATGGTGTGAACATTGTTTGCAATTCCTTGTTATTGTGTCTTCATGAATGAATGAATGAATCTTGTTATGAGTAGATGGAACTGTGAATGTTAGATAGTTTCAATTATTTATCTTATGTTGAAGTAGTGAAAGGTGTGCACACAGAATGCAAGGTGTGCATCGACGAAATATGTTTTGGTTTTGAAGCTCATAAGAGATAAAATGAAAATTTTCCTTTGCAAGGAGTGAAAAGAGACTGGTGCAAGGCATGCCCAGTCGTCCGCAAGAATCCAAACTCTTGCGTAGATATCTAGTGCAAGGAGTGCACAGGTTCGTGATTCAACTAAGGGTCAAAGGGACTTTGTAAGGAGTGCAAAGAGACTACCGCAAGGTGTGCATAGTCATCTGCAACAATTCGAATTTGCATAAGAGTCTATCGTAGAGTGCAAACAGAGTTAAAGGAGAATGCCAGGAGAGAAAGAGGAGATTCTCTTGGAGAAATATTCGAACCTGAGTTGTCGAAAATCCATGAAACGCAAGGAGTGCACGGTATTTCAAAGTCTCCATAAAGACCAAGCTCAGGAGGAATAACACTTTTTCGTAAGTGTTAATGAATTCTAAGACTTGGACTCGTAGGAGGAGCGAGGGTTTGAACCTTCAAACACTTAGAAATTTTCTAAGACAAAAATATCAGAAGTTTGGGAGGAGGAGTAACAGAGGCCGTTGGATCACAGTGCGAGAGATCAGCAACCATCTGATCTTACCAAGGTGCACGAGTTTTAACACTTCGCACCCATGGAATCCCATCAAGGTTTGAAATCTGAGATTCCCGAAGTTCGGAGTCCTGGATTTTCGAAGTGAAATCTCAGCCATTTGATCATCCAAATGGACCAGAGCCATTAGATCAATAGGGAGACACTTATCGAGAAGCCGTGAGCTCCAGGTGAAAGAAACCTGGGAGCAGAGAGAAGGAGTCATGTTGATATTTGAGACCCTTGAAGCCCAAAGTGTCGGAGGAGATCTGGGCCATCAGATCTAGAATAGGACATGTGGCGTGAGATCATGAATTTCAGGTGAAGTCATTATAAAAGAATGAAGAGGACGAAAGCTTGAGATTGTCGAAGATTGGATAGTCAAAGAGCCGCAAGCCATTGATTTATCGGAGGACACCTGTTAACAGATCGTGTGCTCTAGGAAAAATTGTCGTGGGGTTTTCAGTTTGAAAATTGAGATCGCTGAAGCCCAAAGACCCAAAGTCCGAGAATAAGATCGGGTTTGTCCATCGTCAAGGAGGGTATGTGGTGAGAGACCAGAATTTCGCTAACTCGTGTATCGGGGGAGTCAAAGGTTGAGCCATAAGAACTCGTGAAATGAAAAATCACGACTTGATCTGAGTCATTGGATCAAGGAAGGATTTGGACCATCAAATATGAAAGATCGACATTTCGGCATTTTGGGGATTGGGAGAGCATAGGTAGAAAGTCTTTCGAGTTCAAGATATGCGAAATCCTAATGCGATCTGAATCATCATATCATGGGGAAAGAAGGACCATCGGATTGAGAGATCCGAAATATCAACATTTCGGGAGTTGGGGAACAGAGGTGATTCACAATGGGAATTCCTGATATGTGAAATCCCGACGCGCTTGGAGGTTTGGCCCCAAGCCATAGTAAGGGGTCATTTGGAAAGAGGATAAGGGAGGAGCTAGCGAGTGCTAGACCCTTTTTAGGGTTTTGGAGATCGGAAGGGTTAGGGTGACTCGCATACAAATACCCGACTCACGAAATTACAACACACCTTTGTTTAGGCTCGTGGTCATGACCCGTGGTTGAGTGAGAGAAAGGAGCTTAACAGAGAAGAGTTAGCGCCCGTTTGGCATTGAGGTTCGAACAAGGCTTAGGAGAGTAACCGCAGGACTCATTCAACCTGCGCATTTGGGGAAAGGACCTGTGTAAGCGGTTTTGGGGTCTAGCAGAGACCTAAAGTGTCAATCAGACTCAGTTCTTGATCAATCCTAGACCGAGAGGTCGCGCAACCCTTAGGAGAGAAGGGGGGTCTTCACCAAGTGGTATTAGAGCCAGAATTTTTTCTTGCAAACTGTAGGCAAAGGAGAAGAGACAAAAGGAACTCGGATTTGTACTCTGTGTGTGTGATAGAAATTCAACACAATGCCATCGAGGAGACAAGAGGAACCACCTTTAGCTAATCGAGCTGTAGAAAGGGAGATGTGAGAACTTCGTGCAAGATTAGAGGCGATGGAGACAGCACGGAGATGAGCACCTGACACTTAAGACATCATTGATGGAGAAAGAGAAGAAGCCATGGGCGAGAATGTCATTGAAGAAGCTGCAGGAGAGGATGTTTTCGAAGAGAGCTTGCTAAAAGCATTTGCTAGATTGGGGGGCAGAGCCGAGATATAGGTCCCAATGTATGAAATCAATTTAGACGTGGAAGAGCTGCTGGATTGGATAAGATCCATGGATAAACACTTCGACTATGAAGAGATTGATGAAGAGAAAAGGGTGAAACAGGTTGTCACCAAGATAAAATGGCATGCAACATTGTGGTGGGATGAACTGTAGGCTGAGAGGAGAAGCAAAGGAAAACAAAAGATAAATAATTGGGACAGAATGGTAGCCAAGTTGAAGGCTAAGTTATAAATAATTGGGACAGAATGGTAGCCAAGTTGAAGGCTAAGTTCATGCCTAAATATTATCAAATCAATCTATTCAGGAAGATGCAGAACCTGAGACATAAGGGGATGACATTTAAGGAGTACACAAAGGAGTTCTACAGGATAAACATCAGAACTGGACAAAGGGAGAGAGATGAAGAAAAAGTTTCCAGATACATAAATGGTCTGAGATATGAAGTCCAAGATGAGCTTAGCATGATGTCAGTAAGGACAGTGGAGGATTCTTATTAGTTTGTGCTAAAAGTAGAGGAGAAGTTGGCCAGAAAAAAAAGCCAGCGAGGGAGAGGTAAAAGCCTAGCCCCAAACAAAATTAAGGGAGTTACCCATGATAGAGAAAATAAGCCTAAGGATGAGGCTGAGAAACCACATAGTCACTCGGAAAGAGGAGGAAGTTCCTGAGAAAGACAGGGTGGTGGAAGAAATTATTCTAGAAGAAGAGGAAGAAGAGGAAGAGGAGATGTAAGATGTTATGCCTGTGGAAAGACATGACATATGTCTTGGGAATGTCCTAAAAAGAAGAAAGAAGGAGGAGGTAAAGATTACATTTCAGAAGCACAGAGAGAAAATTTTTAAGCGGAAGGAGCAGAGGATGGGAGATACCTAATGTTGAGGAAAGTTCTCTTAAAACCAGAGGCAGAAGTTGAGAATCCAGTGCAGAGGAATAGTCTCTTCAGAACATCTTGCAAGACTAAGGACAGAGTATGCAAGGTCATAATCGACAGTGGGAGCACTAATAATCTAGTATCCATAGAGATGGTGGAGAAACTGGAGTTGGAGACAACTGCACATCCGAAGCCATACAAAGTATCAGGGTTGCAGAAAGGACACCAGGTAATGGTCACTAAACAATGCTTGGTTAATTTTAATATAGCAGGATATCGAGATGAAATTCTATGTGATGTAATTCCCATGGATGTATGCCATATTTTGTTTGGAATATCGTGGAATTTTGATAGGAATGTCATTCATGATGGGAGGAAGAATACATACACCTTAGAGAAGAATGGTAGAATGCACATGTTGCTACCAATAGAGGAGAAGAAAGTGAAAGAGGAAGCCAGCACAAGCATACTTATCATGAGTGGGAAGGAACTCCTAAAAGAAGTCAAGGAAGAATAGGAGATGAAGTTTGTTATGGTGAGGAAACCCATAGTTATCCTTACAAGTACATCGATGGATGATTTGCCTAGAGAAGTTCAGGAATTGTTGGACAATTTTGCTGACATAGTGGTGGATGAGCTGCCTAATTCATTATCGCCCGTCAGAAGTATCAGCCACCATATTGACTTGATACCAATAGTAAGTCTTCCAAACAAGGCAACATACAAATTGACACCATGAAAGAATGAGGAGGTGAAGACCTTGGGGTTTGAACACCTTAAGGATATGTATTGTGTTGATACAGATTTCAAGGAAGCATATGAATCATGTGTGAACCTTGTGCTGAGAGACAAAAGACAATGGATAGAGTACATCATTCAAGAGGGAATGTTGTTCAAGGGAAATGAATTGTGCATACCAAGATGTTCAATGAAGGATAAAATTTTCAAAGAAAAGCATAGTGGAGGATTGGTTGGACATTTCGACCATGATAAAACGTTTGCACAGTTGAGTAGTTCATACTATTGTCTAGGTATGAGAACATAAGTCATAAAGTTTATGAATAGATGTAGAATCTGCCAACATGCAAAAGGGAAGATATAGAACACTAGATTCTATCAACCATTGCCAATACTAGAGAGGCCTTGGGATGAAATAAGCATGGATTTTGTGTTGGGACTTCCAAGAACACAAAGCGTATTTGATTCTATATTGGTGGTAGTGGATATATTTTCAAAGATGGCACATTTCATCCCATACAAGAATACTAGTGATGCAATGCATATTGCAAATTTTTTTTTCAAGGAAGTTGTAAGACTTCACAGCCTACCCAGAACCATTGTCTCGGACAGAGACACAAAATTTGTTGGTCACTTTTGGAGAA